>JAIUZE010047316.1:0-12640 GCA_022085475.1 Heliosperma pusillum | reverse complement strand
GGGAATGGAGCCAGCTTAAGTACTAGCCAACTCTGTCTAGGGGGTCGCCTAGTAGAGATTCTTGTGTACTGTTTTGTCATGAGACGGGGAATGGAATAGCTGTTGTCGCTAGGTCGGATCAGTCTAGGACTAGGATGTTTTCCTACCTTGTGGTATAGCCTCGAGTTACAGAAGTAGACTATCGCCGTACTAAGAACTTATGCCTGTTTCTAGAAGTGTGGTCTTTCATGTTTGATGATTCTATGAGTCTTAGAAGGTGAGATGCAAGCCGGCTAAGGTTGATAGAGTTTGGATTACTGGTTGTTAACTGATTCACATGATTACGTGTTGATTAGGGTTTGAGTGTATCAGGGCCATGTTTTAAATGTAACCGCTGAGCCAGCATACCAGCTTGCCTACCTCGTGTTATATTTTATTATCGGATTCACATGATAGCTTTCATATGATAGGTTATATGTTAGTTAATTGTTTCATAACATGAAAAGCATATCATATATGTTAAGGTTTTGTATTTTCCATATACATTGCTTTTATGTTATTCATGTTTTATTAAACTCGACATTTCGTGGCTGGGAGAACTCGGAGTTACAACCCACTGACTGTGGCTTCCGTGTTTATATTTAATGTGGTTGGCAGGTTTGTGAGGCATACATTGGGTACATTGACGAGCTAGCGAGCGAAGTATTACCTTGGACCTATATTCGGTTCTTAGGATTGTATATATTATACACTCTTTTATTTCTGTATTTATACGGGAGATATGTCTCCCGTTTCAGATACTTTTTATGTATAATACTTTTCCGTTTGGTTATGAACCTTTTTATTTATGACACCTTTGTTATGTATTCTCATATTTTATTTAGTTAAATTATTTTTTTTCTTTCCGCAAATTTGAGGGTGTCACATATTATCATCCATTCACGAACC
This sequence comes from Heliosperma pusillum, assembly GCA_022085475.1. Taxonomy (NCBI): domain Eukaryota; kingdom Viridiplantae; phylum Streptophyta; class Magnoliopsida; order Caryophyllales; family Caryophyllaceae; genus Heliosperma; species Heliosperma pusillum. Next base: position 11,713 of record JAIUZE010047316.1, on the reverse strand, counting down.
AATACATCGACAATGCCCAATCATGCAATGACCATGAATAATATCATGAAATCACGCATTCAAAGACAACGACACAAAGACGACATCTCTCACGGTAAATGAAACGCACTAGCACCGTGTACATGGCAAGTATGATTAACAGGCATCCACGGGATATAACATTTCCCTGAACTCATACACGATGCTACATTTTGTATATGTAGACTAATTTCCTCCTGGTAGTACGACAATAATAATATGTTCCTAGTCTAAACCTGGCCAGATTATCGGAATCACATTTTACGATTCGACATGCGATAACATTTCGCATCCAAGACTCGGTCTTACACATGACGCCGAGTACCCCAAATTTGGTAGATCAATTCACGAAAGAGGCGGAAAAGAGCACAAGCCTCATAACAAGCGGTACGCTACATGCAAATAACACCACCTCGCAAGTATACAACATTTGACGGCCGGGTTGATCAACGCAATGCGTTCAACTCTCAACAACGGCGTCGTATGCCCACTACACATGCAATTAAGCAGTAGGATACCTCTCTGTTCCGACATTCCAGCCTTACGAACGGGAAGGTGGCCAAGGGAATGAGAGTACAAAGCACAAGACAAAAACAGTATCATTTGTAAAAACCGATTCAAAGTGGGACATAGCAAAAACCGTCACAAAACATGTGATACAAGCGAATGAAATATCATATATCCAAAACATGAATATTACAAGTCACTACGTAAAATTATACGATAAACGAACCATGGGAACTATTTTAAATTACGAGTTTTAGAATTTATATGAGAAGAACACAGCCGTATTCCGTATTCCAGGCCGGTCAGGAGGGAGGCGGCCGGTACCCCGGCTCGGAGCACAAGTACACACAAAAAGCAAGTTTGGAAACTAACTAAAACAAGGGTCCACTTCAAACGGTCATAACTAGAGTTCTAAATATGAAAATGCAGAAATTCTAAGTCGAGGTGATAGCTTATCCTCTTACGGTTCCAACGAATGGTCACAAGCCCAAAACAAGCAAGTAACGAAGGAGATATGATCATTCTACGAAAAAGGGTCGGTGCAGTGAATTCCCAGCCGGCCACTGAACCGGCAGCCGGTCCTTCGGCCAGGACAACATCCTACCCGAGAACAACATACACAAGTTCAATCATTTTCAATTCTCATATTTAACTTCTATCAACTATCAACAATCAATAATCATCATCAACAATCATCAACTAACAACAATCATCATCAATAACTCAATTCCTAAGCTTACTAATCATATTATAAATACGAATTCTAACATAGAAATCATATAAAACACGTAAATGATATCGAGGAACCCTTCACCGTTACCTTTACGCGTCTTTAATCGATTCTAAGCCTTCCTAGTAGTCTCCACCTACAATTAGGTAATTAAAGATGAATATATTTCACCTTGAGAAAGACGGATAATTTAAAAAGCGAGAAAGACGGTAATTTTATTACCAATACGGATAGAGGAAGGTAAGAGGGGAAGAATGAGACGAACGTACGTGAATTCCAATAAGAAACGAAGGAGATACGGTGATTCAAAGATGGATCAAAATTGGAGGCAAGGGTTTTTGATATTTGCTTAAGGAAGAAGTAAGGGTTTTGGTTTGTGTTGAATGAAATAGATTAAGGGAGTATGAGATATTTATGGGAAAAAGTCAACAAAAGTCAAACTCGCCTTAAGACGGGATTCTCATGGAATCTCGCGGAAATTCTAAATACGAACTCGGAAATTCTAAATTCGACTCGGAACATAAAATTCTAAATTAAAACTTAAATTTGCTGAAAGGTATCCGTAAAATATTTTCACTAGAAAAATAGGGTACATTTCCGGGTGTTACAGATCACTACTATGCTCGAAGCCTGAAATACAAATAGTCACATTAGCAAACTATGGTGGTTACTACTCCTCATGATAAATGGGTTCACCATTCTAACTCTATAACCCATAACAACTGATCACATACTATCCAAAGTTTGCAACGAACATTTCTCAATATCAAACTATGATTCTTTAAGAATAAAGGAAAGTTACTACTTCCAAACCACAAATGGCCAATTACTTGGCAATCAGACAACCATTCAAATCATCTAGTTCATCTAAACCTCAATTCGAATAGATTTTCATTTACGACAATACTCTTCGAATCTTGGGTACCGGCTTAATTACCCTAAAGCAAAGTCTCTTTTAGAATCCACGAATTAGAGACCTCCAATTCCCAAATGACATACCAAGCAACCATTATAATACCCAACAACAACGAACTATTATCATGATCAACTCAATTCTCAAAATAGCACTACAATACCAAACTCCAAATCTAAAACTTCTAAGAGAGGATACATTATCACTATTAGGATTCATCCTAGAGCTTAAGTCCTATTTCCCACGATGAAATACAACATGAAATTTGCTCAATCCAAGGACACATATTCTAACTAAAGAATCCCAAATTACATCACGCTTATTCTCTGAGCCTTACAAACGGAATATCCAATCCACTAGAGAAAAGATGAAGGAGGAACGAGATAGAAAACGATAAGGAATCTCAAGGAGAACACGGGAATAAATAAGGCAGCAGATTACAAGAGAGGAGCGCTGAAAATATCGAGGTCAAGGAAGAGACAAAGCAGATAGTAGAGTTATGAAGACATCTGAGTAAGAAAGAAGATACGAGCATGCGATTTCTTAAAGATCAATCATGACAAAAACATTCAAGAATGGAAATGAAAAGGGACAATGGCACGAGTAAAGGTTTAAGGTTTAATCCACAAAATTTCTCGTTTCAAACCTAGGGTGATAGCAAAGCAAGTCATCCCGATAATAAAGGTTAAACAAGGGACCATGGTACCACAAATCATCAAAGTAGGGTACGCCTAAATTCGACAAATCGTCTACAACCCAATTCATCCATCCTTTCATATCACACGGATTCCCAAATGCGGAATTGCAACTCAAGCATAGTAACATTCCTTTAGCTCAAAAATTCAACACAACCTCAAAGGTTTCTTTAACTGAAGGACTAACAAATACTCCCTTATACTCGGTCATTTTCAACTCATATAGCCCACGAGTTCATTATTAACAAAGTACAACCTCAAGTCAAACATCATCATTAACGTCCCAAGGTATTTCCATCATAGCTCACATCATCAAATCTCGCTCATATCTATAATCCTCAAGTAATATGGTTCAACTTACCGAAACCTTACTACTTCAAACGAGTCTCCAATGCCATAAGATAAGATCATATCTTTAAATCCAAGAACTATAGCAAAATGCTTTTCCACCAAGCCTATACTCACAAACACACAATAGGAAACCACAAGACGTCACTTAACCTCAAAAGTATTTCGCACCTCAAGATATCATTCAAAACTTCTTATTTACACCAATTAGACATATCATAAGCATGGTCTTCAAAACAATATTAAACTTCTAAGTCCAAAAGACTAAATTACTAATGAGTTAAGAAGTCATAGCCAACTCATTCGACCTTACACCATCGAATATCATGAACTATTTACACACAAGTCATGGCAAGCATTTATACATTAAAATCATTAAACATACCTTACCACACTTTCCTCAAGGATACCAACTCTCACCACTAGGGGAGAACTTAAGTCTACACAATTTTTCTCGAATCCCAAATTCATTCTAATCAACACTAACATTCCACCAAGTCTAAAATTCTTCCGACCAAGTACAATATGCCACAAACAAAAGGGTATGGTGTCCACAAAAGGTCATATAAGGAAGTTGATGGTACAAATTGATAAGGAGGAGGAAAGTAACAAGAGTAATTTCCAAGGGGAAAAGAATTTAGATGATGAAGAAGCACTTAGATAGAAGGAAGAGAGCATGATACATTAAGGACGAGAGAAAACATCGATGAGGAAGAAATACACTTCAATTAGGCTTGTCAATCTTCAATCTTCGATCGAGGATACTTCTTGTAGGTAACACATGATCCACCTCAAGACGGTAGATACAAACAAACTTAACATCACTCAACACAATCAACAACCAAGTTAGAACCTAACAAACATCAAGTACACCAAAGACTATCACCTTAGGTCCTTAAGTCTACCCATCTCTCATTGATTATTTTAAGGTCAAGTAATTTAAGTTTAGGGTTCACGTGTGTGCGTCAGGAGCGTTAAAGCTCTGATACCAACTGTGACAACCCTCGCGAATGCGGAAATAAAAAATAACAAGCATGTGATTTATATAGCGGAAAATACAATGTTTTTGAAACTTTTTGCATGCAAATAGAAAATACGAGGAATGTCAAATAATTACAAACTAAAATAGAATATACTACAAAGAGACGTAGTCTTTCAAAATGTTATCCAATATCAAAGTTATTAGCAACTAGCTAAACAACGTCTAGAGGTGACTCATTCAGGCCAACGTCCGCTAGCTCACACCCGAACCCAAAATACCACAAGCAAAAAGGCATCCAATCAAGCAACCTGTTCATCCATGAAAAACATGAACGCCACAATCAGTGGGGAGTAACTCCGGGTTCTCCCAGCCATATCACATTAAACTTACATAAACGAAAATACAAAAGTAAGAGCATACATATATAAATATACATGTGAAGTACGAGAAGGATAAATAGGCAATTCAATATATAAAGATAAGAGCATATGAAGTACAAAGCCGTAACCATCATATTATAGAAAGACTCGGGGAAGACAACCATAGGCACCTATACACTCACTAGGGCTTGCATCTCACCATTAGTGGCATACACTTGATAAGATAGAACTCGACATATGAACTGTACACATTAGATTATAAATAGACTCGGGGAAAACACTCTTAGGCAACCATATACACTCACAAGGGCTTGCATCTCACCGTTAACGGCATAAGTTTGATAAGATTGAGACTCGACAAACAAACCATGCCAAGTCATCCAATGATTACGAATAATCAATCATGTAATCATCCATTCAAACATACAAATACATTGACAACCTCTCTCACGGTAAATGCCACGCACTAGCACCGTGTACATGGCAAGTATGATTAAAAGGCATCCACGGGATAAGACATTTCCCTAAACGCATACACGATTCAATTCATTTCGTATATGTAGACTAATTTCCTCCGGTAGAACGACGACATAAATATCCGGTCCTAGTCTAAATCTGGCCAGACTCCTGAAATCACAATTTCTGGTTCGACATGCGATAAACATTTCGCATCCAAGACTCGGTCAATCATAGACGCCGAGTACCCCAAATTCGGTCGACATTCACGAAAGAGGCGGAAATGAGCACAAGCCTCACAACAAGCGGTACGCCACATGCAGTTGACACCACCTCGCATGTATACAACATTTGACGGCCGGGTCGATCAACGCAAAGCGTTCGCCTCCCAACAACGTTGTCATATGCCCACTAACACATTCAATTAAGCAGTAAGGATACACTCCCCGTTCCGACATTCCAGCCTTACGAATGTGGAGGTAGCCAAGGGAATGAGAGTACAAAGCACGTAGAAAATTAGTGCCCAAACCGTAGCATTTGTAAAACACTCAAAGGGGGACATATCAAAAACCGTCACCAACATGAGAATAGGGAATTATATAAATTTAACTATGATAAAAATGAATCAATACATGATACATAAGCATTAGAACAAGTTTAGGAAGTATAATGAATAAGAAACATAGATCCCCTCTCCAAAACAACGTCTTTGGAAACCAACTAAAACAAGGGTCCATTTCAAACGGTCATAAGAAGAGTTCTAGACATCCAAATGCAGAAATTCCAAGTGGAGATGATAGCTTATCCTCTTACGGTTCCAACGGTATGTCACAAGCAAGAAATTCCAAGTCGACTTTGGGAAACTGGCAGTAAGAAACGCCGCCACGCCAGGCAACGCTGCCAGGGTCCTACGACGCTGCCAGCGTCTTGGGAACGCTGCCAGTGTCCTGGTCTGGCAGGTATGAGTCACACGAATTTCATAATTTCACTAAGGCATAACACAAATATCATCTATCATCACAAATCATCAATTCTCATATCAATTATCAACTAACAACAACCATATTAACAACACAAATCCTAAGATTACTAATCATATTCTAAATATGATTTCTAACATAGAAAACACATAAAAACACGTAAATGATATCGAGTAACCCTTCACCGTTACCTTTATGCGTCTTTAAACGATTTCTAAGCCTTCCTCCACTAGATATTAATCTTTGTCGAGGTCTAGAAAGTCTACATCTACAATTAGATAATAAAAGATGAATATAATTCACCTTTGAGAAAGACGGATAAATTGAAAAGCGAGAAAGACGTTAATTTTATTACCAATACGGATAGAGGAAGATTAGAGGGAAGGAATAAGATGAACCTTAGTGAATTTGAGCGAGAAATGAATGAGTAGTGACGATTCTAAGATGGATCAAATATGGAGGCTAGGGATTTGAAGTTTACTTAGTGAGGAAGAAGAAGAAGATTGAATGAGGGTGTTAGGGTTGTGAGGGAGTATATGAAGGAGTAAGTGGAAAACATGAGAAAAAGCCCAAAAACGTCTTAAGACGTAACTTACTCGGAATCTCGCGTAAAGTAAACCCAAAACCCTAACCTCCATATTTCTTCCAAGCTTAGAATCGTCTCTACTCAATCATTTCTCGCTCAAATTCACCTAGGTTTATCTTATTCTTTCCCTCTCATCGTCCTCTATCCGTATTGGTAATAAAATTGTAGGTGGTGACCTCCAAGATCCCGACAAAGACTTCTTCTTAATAGAAGAGGACATTGACGCAGAGTGAAGACGCAAAAAGGTAACGGTGAAGGATTACTCGATATCATATACGTGTTTTATTTGCTTTCTATGTTAGAAATCGTAATTAGAATAGGATTCGTAATCATAGGAGTTGTGTTGTTGATGATGGATGTTGTTAGTTGATAATTGATATGAGAAATGATGATTTGTGATGGTAGATGATAATTGTTGAATGTTGAACCTTAGTGAAATTGTGATTTTCGTGTGATATCGACCCCAGCCGGCCGACCGGCAGCCGGTCAACGTACCGGCTGGGGAGTGGCTGATGTTTAATTGTTGTTACGTAAGAATTTACTAATGCCTTATGTCTCAGGCGGCCGACCGGCAGCCGGTCAGCCGACCGGCTGAGGCACACCTCAATTTGACTTCATATGTTCGTATGTCTTTGGTCCCAGCCGGGTAGCCGGCAGCCGGTCCATTTGACCAGCTGGGACACGCTGCATTTTCAGTTAAGTTTTCATATGATATATGATGCCAGCCGGGTAGCCGGCAGCCGGTCCACTTGACCGGCTGGCACCATGCTGGAGTTATTTCCTTATAATTTATAATTTCTAATTTCTAAATTCGTTTATCATATAAATTTACGTAATGACTTTAAATATTAATGTTTCGAATATATGATATTCTACTCGCTAGTATCGCATGTTTTGTGACGGTTTTTGGTATGTCCCACTTTGAGTCGGTTTTTACAAATGTTACGGTTTGAGCACTAATTTTCTATGTGCTTTGTGCTCTCATTCCCTTGGCTACCTCCACGTTCGTAAGACTGGAATGTCGGAACGGGGAGTGTATCCTTACTGCTTAATTGCATGTGTTAGTGGGCATATGACGACGTTGTTGGGAGGCGAACGCCTTGCGTTGATCGACCCGGCCGTCAAATGTTGTATACTTGCGAGGTGGTGTCATATGCATGTAGCGTACCGCTTGTTATGATGCTTGTGCTCTTTTCCGCCTCTTTCGTGAATGTCGACCGAATTTGGGGTACTCGGCGTCTATGATTGACCGAGTCTTGGATGCGAAATGTTTATCGCATGTCGAATCGGAAAATGTGATTCCGAGAGTCTGGCCAGGTTTAGACTAGGACCGGGTATTTATAACGTCGTTCTACCAGGAGGAAATTAGTCTACATATACGAAAATAATTGCATCGTGTATGCGTTCAGGGAAATGTTTATCGCGTGGATGCGATTTTAATCATACTTGCCATGTACACTGTGCTAGTGCGTGTCATTTACCGTGAGAGATGTCATCAATGTATTGTATGTTTGAATGGATGATTATATGATCGATTATTTGTGATCTTTGCATGATTTGGCATGGTTTGGTTGTCGAGTCTCAATCTTATCAAACTTATACCGCTAACGGTGAGATACAAGACCTAGTGAGTGTATATGGTTGCCTAAGAGTGTCTTCCCCGAGTCTTTGTATAATATGATGGTTACGGATTTGTACTTCACATGCTCTTATCTTTATATATCGAAATGCCTATTTATTCTTCTCGTATTTCACATGTATATCTATATATGCATGCTTCCACTTTTGTATTTCCGGTTATGTACGTTTAATGTGATATGGCTGGGAGAACCTGGAGTTATTCCCCACTGACTGTGGCGTTCATGTTTTTCATGGATGAACATGTTGCTTGATTGGATGGCTTTTTGCTTGTGGTATTTTGGGTTTGCGTGTGAGCTAGCGGGCATTGTCCCTAGCTGAAACACCTCTAGACGTTATTTAGCTAGTTTGCTAATCGCTTTGACATTGATAACATTTTGAGAGACTTCGTCTCTTTGTAGTATATTCTATTTCGGTTTGTAATTATTGACATTCCTCGTATTTTCTATTCCCATGTAAAATGTTCTAAAAACATCGTATTTCCGCTAATTAAATCACATGCTTGTATGTTTTATTTTCCGCATTCGCGAGGGTTGTCACAGTTGGTATCAGAGCTTTATCGCTCCCGACGCACATACGTGAACCCTAAACTTAAACTACTTGACCTTGAAATAATAAATGAGAGATGGGTAGAAGTTAAGGATTTTACTTGGTAGTCTATTTGTTTATGCTAAGTGTTAGGATTAACTTGTTTTGTTTCTATTTCTTATGAAGATGGTTAGACCTCGAGTAGTAGAGAATGTTAAGCTAGAAGCTCCTATGCAAGTGTTGAAAAATCAACAAGATACGGCTATTGCTCAAGCCAACCAAGTTCCCCCTCATAGAGAAGATAACCACCAAGGAGTCTACGCTTGGGTGGCAAGCCAAATAGCTAGAAGTAAGATTATACCTTACGGTGGAGAGCCGGACCCTACCGAGCTATCGGAATGGTTTCGAGAAATGGAGAAGCAATTTGATTTATACCAAGTCCGTGAAGAGGACAAGGTAAGGATTGCAAAGCACTTCCTTGTAAGGGAAGCCGATAATTGGTGGGCTAGTACTAGTGCCACCGCTACTCTTGAAGACGACTTCATTGGGCTTGTTTCAAAGCTCTAGTGGAAGGTCGATTTTATCCCAAGGAGCTCAAGCAACAAAGGCTCAAGGAATTTATTAAATTCAAGCAAGGTAACTTGTCGGCACAATACTTCACTACGGAGTTCAACAAGCTTGCTCATTTTGCTCCGAGGCTTATCAAAGATGACGAGGACCGAGCTTTCTACTACCGGAACAAGCTTAGCGCTTTGCTTCAAAGTAAAGTGAGGAGGAATACTACTTCCTTTGGGGATTTATATGATGATGCTCTATGGGCCGAGAATTCCATGAAGGCCATTAGGGATGAAGCTATGATGAATAATCCCTCTCCTTCTTTCACTCCTAGGCCAAATGTCTATGGGAAGAGACAGTTTACTCCGTCTTCCTCCAACTCTTATGCTAACAAGAGGAGATTCAATCCTCCCCCTAACGCAAATGCAAGAGCTCCTGCTCCTTTCATTCCTCGAGCTACTTCTAATGTGGCTCATAGGCCTTATGCTCCTCATGCTCAAGCTCAAGGTCGCTTTTGCAACCGTTGTAGACTTCTACACCACCCTGGTGTGGCATGTTTCAACCGACCCTATGGTTGCTTCTTTTGCCAAAAGACGGGTCACCGTTATGATGATTGCCCCGATCGTAAATTGCCCCCTCCAATTGCCAAACCTAAGGGTTCTATCTTCGTTCTGAGCCGAGCCGAAGCCGATGAACATCCGGAGATAATTACGGGTATGTTCTCAATCTTAGAGCAACCGTGTCATATTCTATTTGATACCGGTGCTTCTATGTCCTTTGTGTCTTCGACTTATGCTAATAAATTATCTATCGAGCCTACATCTAGTTAGGATACTCCCATATCCTTACCATCCGGAGAAATTATCTCTTGTTCTACTCTTTATCCTAATGTCCCAATATCTGTTGCGGGTTCTATCTTTCCCGCTAATCTCCTTAAGTTCCCTCTAGGAGAGTTCGATATAATTCTAGGTATTGATTGGTTAGCATTGTACCATGCTCGATTCGAGTGTAGAGATCAAAAGATTCATTTAAAGAGTCCTTTAGGAGTTAGAATAACCTATAAGGGATCTCATCCACGAAAAGGTGTGTCTTTGATTTCCGCAATGAAGTTGGTAAGTATGGTAAGAAAGGGTCACCAAGCATACTTGTGTATTGTGACTTCTTCAACTACCTCTTTGCCAAATATTGAAGATGTGCCTATAGTTCGTGAATTTGTTGATGTATTCCCTGAAGATTTGCCCGGGATCACTCCCGAGCGTGATGTTGAGTTTTCTATTGATCTTGTACCTGGTTCCGGACCCATAGCCAAAGCTCCTTACTGTATGGCTCCAACCGAGTTGAAAGAGTTAAGGAAGCAACTTGATGATATGATAGAGAAGGGTTTTATTCGACCAAGTACCTCGCCTTGGGGTGCTCCCGTGCTCTTTGTGAAGAAGAAAGATGGTTCTATGAGGCTTTGTATTGATTACTGTGAGTTGAATCGGATTACAATCAAGAATAGGTATCCTTTGCCAAGAATTGAAGACTTATTTGATCAATTAAAGGGTGCTTCTACTTTTTCCAAGATTGATTTGATATCCGGTTATCACCAAATTCCCGTTCGTGATGTTGATATTTTGAAGACCGCTTTTAGTACGAGATATGGTCATTATGAGTTCAAGGTGATGCCATTTGGATTGATGAATGCTCCCGCTATTTTCATGGATCAAATGAACCGCACATTTAGTGAGTACCTTGACAAGTGTGTGGTGGTGTTCATTGACGATATTCTTATTTTCTCCAAGCCCGAATAAGAGCATGCTATTCATCTAAGGACTATTTTGAGTGTTCTTCGTCGTCAAAAGTGGTTTGCCAAATTCTCCAAGTGTGAATTTTGGTTACCTAAGGTGTCCTTTCTTGGGCATGTAATTTCTAAAGAAGGTGTAATGGTGGATCCTTCGAAAATTGAAGATGTGGTGGATTGGAAGAGTCCTACCGATGTTAGAGAAGTTCGAAGTTTTCTTGGTTTAGCTGGTTATTACCGTAGATTCGTCAAGGATTTCTCAAAGCTTGCTAGACCAATGACTCAATTATTGAAAAAAGAAACCAAGTTCCTATGGAATGAAGCTTGTGAAGCCGCTTTTCAAGAGTTAAAGAAGAGGTTGACTACCGCTCCGGTGTTGACTTTGCCAGAAGATGGTGTAGACTTTGATGTCTATTGTGATGCTTCCAAGATGGGATTGGGTTGTGTTCTTATGCAAAGTAGGAAAGTGGTGGCTTATGCTTCAAGACAGTTGAGAGTTCATGAAGTGAACTATCCTACTCATGATTTGGAATTGGCCGCCTTTGTTCATGCTTTGAAGGTGTGGAGACACTACCTTATTGGTGTTCATTGCCGTATATTCACCGATCACAAAA
>JAIUZE010047315.1:0-30693 GCA_022085475.1 Heliosperma pusillum | reverse complement strand
GTTCGTACCACAGACTCTAATCCTCTCGGTAGGACGACGATAATAATACGGTCCTAGTCTAAACCTGGCCAGACTCTCGGGATAAGACGTTTCCCGATTCGACATGTGGTAAGACGTTCCACATCCAAGACTCGGGCAATCATAGACGCCGAGTACCCCAAATTCGGTCAACCTTCACGAAAAAGGCGGAAAGAGATCTATAGTCAAAAGTCAAGCTAGTACGCTACATGCAATGACACCGCCTCGCAAGGATACAACATTTGACGGCCGGGTCGATCAACGCATTGTGTTCGCCTCCTAACAACGTCGTCATATCCCCACTAAACATGCATACAAGCATCAAGGATACACCCCATCGCTCCGACATTCCAGTCTAACGAGTATAAGGGTGTAGCCGGAAATGAGAGTTCATAGCACAAAACATTAGTGCTCAAAACATAACACATGTAAAACCGACTCAAAGTGGGGCATATATGAAAACCGTCACAAAACATGTGATACAAGCGAAAGGAATATCATATATTCAAAACATTAATGTTATAAGTCACTACGTAAAATTATACGTTAAATGAACGATTAGAATTATCATAAATGAAAACCGTAAACAAAATCACAAACAAAGTCCAGCAGGAGCCAGCCGGTCAGGCTGACCGGCTGCCGGTCCACCGGCTCAGGCCAATGCCTCATACAACAACCCACATCAAACTTCAGTGTGTCCCAGCCGGTCAGGTCGACCGGCTGGGACCAAAGGGTCAATTGAAAAACAAAGGAAGGAAAGGGGTGTCTCAGCCGGTGGTCTGACCGGCTGCCGGTCGACCGGCTGAGACCCAAGTCATTTCTCAAAATCACGAAAAATGCAATAATATACAGCAGGTGCCCCAGCCGGTGGTCTGACCGGCTGCCGGTCGACCGGCTGGGGTCCAATTCATACGAAAATCCTTTTTTTGCCTAAGGAACCAATTTCAATTATCATTCAATATTATCATAAATCATCAAAACTCATATGAAATCTCAACATACAATATATATCATCATCAACACACTTACCAAGCTCACTAACCATATTCTAAATACGGTTTCTAGCATAGATAACATATAAAACACGTAAATGATACCGAGTAACCCTTCACCGTTACCTTTAAGTGTCTCTACTAATCGTCCAGCTCCTCTTCAATTAGAAAGTAGTCTTTGTCGGGATCTTGGAGGTCACCACCTACATATAGATCGTAAAAGATGACTAAAATTCATCTTGAGAAAGACGGAAAGTTTGAAAAGCGAGAAAGACGATGATTTTAATATCAATACGGATAGAGGAAGGTAAGAGGAGAAGAATAAGACGAACTTACGTGAATTCTATCAAGTAACGAAGAAGTTACGATGATTCAAAGATCGAAAAATGGATGGAGGCAAAGTTTCTTAAGGAAGAAGTACAATTTGGTTTGTGTTTGATTTTGTGTTGAATGAAATTTAGGTTAAGGAGTAGTGTGAGTTGTGTAGGAGAAAAGTCAACAAAAAGTCAAAGACGGTTCGGAAGTCAAGAAAAGTCAAACTCGTCTTAAGACGGGATTTTCATGGAATCTCGCGGAAATTCCAAATACGAACTCGGAAATTCTAAATTCGACTCGGAAAAATTAAATTTACGGTTAAAACTAAATTTCACTGAAAAGTGTCCGTAAAATATTTTTACTAGAAAAATAGGGTACATTTCCGGGTGTTACATCTTGCAGTGCGAAATACTTTTGAGGTTAAGTGACGTCTTGTGGTTTCCTTTTGTGTGTTTGTGAGTATAGGCTTGGTGGAAAAGCTTTTGGCGATAGTTCTTGGATTTAAATATATGATCTTACCTTATGATCTTACCATATTACTTGAGGATTATAGATATAAGCGAGGTTCGATGATGTAATCTATGATGGAAATACCTTGGGATGTTAATAATGATGTTTTGCTTGATGTTGTACTTTGATAATAATGAACTCGTGGGCTATAGACTTGAAAATGACCGAGTATAAGAGAGTATTTGTTAGTCCTTCAATTAAAGAAACCTATGAGGTTGTGTTGAATATTTGAGCTAAAGGAATGTTATTATACTTGAGTTACAATTCCGCAATTGGGAATCCGTGTGATATGAAAGGATGGATGAATTGGGTTGGAGTCGATTTATCAAATCTAAGTGTACCTTACTTTGATGATTGTACGTGGTACGATGGTCCCTTGTAAGAGACCTTTGTTTGGGATGAGTTGCTTTACTATCACCCTAAGTCTGAAAGGAGAAACTTTGTGGATTAAATCTTAAACCCTAACTCGTGCCATCATTCCTTTCCATTTCCATTCTTGAATGTTTTTGTCAAGATTGATCTTTAAGAAATCGCATGCTCGTATCTTCTTTCTTGCTCGGATAGCTTCATAACTCTTCTATCTGCTTTGTCTCTTCCTCAACCTCGTTTTCCTTTTTCGCCTTCGCCTTTTTCATCTTATCGTAGTCTTTAGTGACGCTTCCTAATGTTCCTTGTATCATGTTCTTTTATCCCTACTCTCTTGAGAGGTAGTTTTTCTTATTAGCTAACGTAAGGGTTAGTAGGTGTGTTTTGAAGAAGTTTCGAATATGGTACCTAACCATCCTATTAAACTAGTTCCATGTTTAGATGATTATAAGGATTTGAGGATAAACTTAGGATGAAACTCTCCTAGTGGTTTTAGACTATGAAAGCTTAATGTTGCAATATCGTTTTGAGGATCGAAATAATCATAATGATAGTTGGTAGTTGTGGTTAAGAATTTTAGTGATTCTTTAAGTGTTACTTGGAAAATTGTGGTCTTTAAATGTTGGACCCTAACGGGAATAATTACCTTGTGGAATTTTGGATTTGGATGACCAAACTTGAGGAATATTGTTATAAGCGAAAACCGATGTATTGAGAGTTTGAAGGAGCTAAATAAATGGATTTACGGTCGCATTGCCCTATTATTGGCAAAAGTTAAGTGAAATGAGATTGTGTGACTAATCTCTTTTGAGGATTTGTGTTTTAACTTTTGAAAATGAGAAAGTTCATTGTTAATAACTTAGGAGAATGAATTTTGGAATAAATTGGATCAAAGGATTTCATAGTAAGCTCTTTTACCTTGTGGTTGTTAGCGGTCTTGTTTCCCTAATTATAAATATTTTGATGGTGGTTTCCAATGAGAGTTTTGATGGAGCTAAGAAGATTAGAGTTCGTAATGAATCTTTCTTGGGTTATTAGTTATGGAGTTTACCGTACCGATGGACCTTAGAAGATTCTAATTGAATTTGAATAATTGGGAGTTGTTACTCGATGTGTCATGCTTATGAAATATTTTGGTAGGAATCTGAAGATTGAAAATGTTGAGGATATATTGCACTCTCTTGAGGACTAGATTCTGGTGCAGTTAGTGTTGTCGAGTTACGATCGACATTTTAATTTTCATAGATGGAAGATAGTATTGTGGTTCATTCCTCTCTCTTCCCTCAAATTGATCCTTAGTCAATCCGCTACCTTTCAATCCTTTCCCTTTTTAGTCCTTTTTAATCGTTTGGGCGTACCTCCTATTATCACGATATGTGATTTCGATGTTCGAGTCGCTCTACGTTCGTGTAATGTCTTCTTGTTGTGTTTCTATCCTTGAGAAAACTTTCAAATCTCCATGTCGTAATCCTAATTTAACTTTTAAAATAGTCTAAAGATGGACTTTGTACCCTTTTTTTTTGGAGAAAATAGAGTCTTTCACTTTTATATTTGGATTTCGTGTTTGGTTGGGTGTTTAGATCTGTTATTGGAGACGTCTGGTGACTAGTCTTGCACTTACTAACACTTGTTTTAATCTTCGATTTCACTATTTCGAAAATGATTTGTTTGGATAATTAAAGTTCTCGTTCACGACTAGCATTCTTGAGATCTGTAAGTAAAGTTTCACACTTATGAAAATTTTTCTTTAAACCGTTTTCTAGATAAACTTCGTTTCATAGATATTTTTCCCTTATAAAAGTTTTCGTATTAATTTTGTAAACCGATTCTTATCTTTGATACTTTTGTTTTCTACTCTCAAGTTTCGAGGACGAAACTTTTTAAAAGGAGGGGTGATTGTAACAACCCGTAATTTTGAAAGACCGAAATTATATTTGAAAAATAATAAATTTATTTTATTTTAATTTATTACGATTTATTTGAATTTATGATAATTTAATATAATTATTTTGAATTAATTTGGAATTAAAAAGAGTAGGTTATACGGTTTAAACCCGAACTTCATTTAACTATTCCCGAGTCAACTTAAGTCCCGAAACAAACCCGAAACCCGACTCCTGCAGGTGCCACACGCCCAAAACCCTTTTTCCCTCATTTTAGATCTTTTGATTAAACTTGATTAAACTAATACAAATATCTAAGATATTTGTAACTTTATCAATCTGTCAGTTTAAATTACGCAACAAATCGCTTAAACCCGGACCCGACTTCTTCCTCTTCCACACGCCTATCCCTCTTGTCTCTTAAGACTAGATATTTTCATTTCTTTTGATTAAACTAACATAATATCTAATAATATCTAGATATTTACCATCAAATAATATCTAAATATTTACCATAATATCTAAGATGTTTATAAAACCCGAGTCAATCCCGTAACAACAATTTCAAAACCCGACTTCCGTTAATCCCCTATAATTACACGGTCCAACCCTCCCCTCTTACTCACTAATTATCTTTTCATTTTACATTAAATCAACTTAATATCTACTTAATACCTTCTTTAATATAATCACAATTGTTCTTCGTGTTCTTGATCGTTCTTGAGCAAAATCGTCACAAAACCTTCGTTACTTGGCCAACTCCGTTCTAAATTATATTTCTAGAGTCTCCTCTCCGCTCTTCATCTCCGTGTACGTTTCATTTTCAATTCCGACAAAATCGTTTTCAACACTTTAATTGTTAAAATCAAGTTTTAATACTAATAATGTTATTTTTGTCATTTCTTATAGGAGAAGATTATGAAAACGAGTTTGGTGACTCGTATATTTTAGAAGAAGATTAGTAGACGGGTTTTTAGGTCTTATTTTGGTGCTATTTGGTTTTGTGCTAGCTAAGGTAACGATTACCGAGTTACTCGACGAATTAATGTTACATACTTTTGTTATTGTTATTTACGGTTTTTAGTAGTAACATGCTAGGTTGTTATTATTATTAAGTTTTATGAATATTTAACATGTTTAGTGTTTTTGACATGTTGGATGATTTGTTCATAATCATAATTTTTGTATGAATGATGGTTGAATTGGTTGTTAAAATGGATGGTTGTTAATTAAAACATGTTAGAAATAAATTTGGGTTGTTGTTGATGGTTGCCGTGTATGGTGGCTGAGAAACCGACCCGGTTCAGGCCGGTTCAGCCCAGTTCAGGCCCGGTCCAGGCCGGTCTGGGTTGGTCCGTTAATTGGCCTTTGGGCTTGTGTCGATACTTGATTGTTTTGTTGTTGTTTTGACGTGTTTTAAATATGTTAAGCATGCGGGAAATATTAAGAAACGATTTTAGAAATAGTTGACCAAAACTGGCCCAAACCAGCCCGTGCGCCCAGTCCAGGCCCGGTCCAGCCCATGACCCGTGAGCCCTCCTTATGGGCTTGTGACGGTTTTTGAGTTTAGTGTTATTATTATATCATGTTTTGTAATATTTAGCAAGTGGGAAATTTTAATAAGTAAATTATTTAATTAAACGGTTTTCATAATATTATTATTTCTCACATGTTAGAAATTTTAGCATGAGATTGTTGTTGTTTAATTGGATATCCTTTAAGTCAAGCGGGTTTCGTAAGAATTAATAATTCACATGTTAGAAATTAGAATAAAATAGCATGAAATGAATATGATGTTCTTATGTTCAAGCCTAAATGGCTAAGACTCTGTTTCTAGCCGGTTTGACCAAACGGGTTTGGTCAAACTATGATCTAGTCAGCCCCGTTTTGACTGATGACCCGTCGCGGGACTCGGGTCGGGGATTTGTCTTCAGGTAAGGTTTTATTTAATGAATGAATGAATGAGCCTTAGTAGATATGAGGCGATATGATATTTGAATGTGATTTATATGCAATTAGTCACATGATAGGAAGTTTTTCCCGTGACTGTTTAATTGTATGATATATGTCGTGTTGACTAAGTACCATAGAGAATTATGATTATATGGCGTCTTGACCATTCTAATTCTAGATGAGTACCTTGGACCATGACATTGATAGGCCTTACTATCTTTAACGAGCATATGGAGTTCACTGCTTGATAGCTTTTGTGTCACTGGCCTGGGATTATGATACCAAGCCGGGGCATGGCTGCCTAATTGCTTCCACTTTGGGAATGGAGCCAGCTTAAGTACTAGCCAACCCTTTGGTGGATTTCCTTAGGGTACTCATGTGGTTTTATCATGAGTCTTGGGTGCGGTGGTTTTATCCGCATTTCTCTAGGTCTGCGCAGTCTAGGATTAGGGATAGAGTTGTATCTTGGCCATGTTTTAAAGGTAACCTCTGAGCTAAGATATTTGCTTTGTATCTTGGCCATGTTTTAAAGGTAACCTCTGAGCTAAGATATGTGCTTTGTGTTTTGGCCATGTTTTAAACGTAACCTCTGAGCTAAAATATATATATATCCTACCTTGTGGTATAGACTCGAGTTACAGAAGTCGACTATTGACTGTGCTAAGAAATTATGCCTGTTTCTAGATGTATTGGTCTTTCATGTTTGATGATTCTATGAATCGTAGAAGGTGAGATGCAAGCCGGCTACGGTTGATAGAGTTTGGATTACCGGTTGTTAAATGATTCACATGATAGCTTGCATGAGTAGCTTAGCCTTCATATGCTAGGTTATATGTTAGTTATTTGTTTCATAACATGAAAAGCATATCGTATATGTTAAGGTTTTGTATTTTCCATATACATCTCTTTTATGTTATTCATGTTTTATTAAACTCGACATTTCGTGGCTGGGAGAACTCGGAGTTACTCCCCACTGAC
The DNA here is from genome assembly GCA_022085475.1 of Heliosperma pusillum. Lineage (NCBI taxonomy): Eukaryota > Viridiplantae > Streptophyta > Magnoliopsida > Caryophyllales > Caryophyllaceae > Heliosperma > Heliosperma pusillum. The sequence goes on along the minus strand of JAIUZE010047315.1, from coordinate 23,678 downwards.
TGTGGCTTCCGTGTTTACATTTAATGCGGTCGAACAGGTTTGTGATGCATACTTGGGTACATTGACGAGCTAGAGAGTGAAGAACTACCTTGGACCTATATTCGGTTCTTAGGATTGTATTATTTAATACACTCTTTTATTTCCGTATTTATTAGGGAGATATGTCTCCCGTTTTAAATACTTCTTATGTATAATATTATTCCCTTTTTGTTATGAACCTTATTCCTTAAGACACCTTTGTTATGATGAATATATTTAATGGTAGGTTCCGGTTTTAAAATTTACCGATTTTCACTAAAGTGAACCTATTAAAAACGTATTCTCATCTTTTATTTATTTAAATTACTTGTTTATCTTTCCGCAAATTCGAGGGTGTCACACATTCGGTACTTACTACTCGTTTTGGTTTGAATGAAGATCTAACTTGTTTGCATCGGGCACATGAGTCACACATATTTTCTTGTTCGAATTTAATTGAGGGTAAACCCTTAACTAAATCCTATAATTTGAGTTTCATTAAAGTTGTTGGACTAATGTGTGCAAACCTCTTGTGCCACAAGCATGAATCATCTATCGTAGCTTTCATGCACGTAAAGGAACTTGTAGTGACTTTGTTTAAATCAATCATATACACGTTCCTTTTACGTAGACCTTCTAGAATAACATTACTAGTACCTTCAATTATGATGCGTTAAAAAGATGAATGAAAAACGACTTTATTGCCTTTGTAACATAATTGAGAGATACTTAGCAAGTTATGTTTAAGACCATTTACCAGATAAACATTATTAATAGAATGTGAAGAACATATACCTATCTTACCTACACCGATTATCTTGCCCTTCTTATTGTCTCCAACAGTGACCTTGCCACCGTCGAAGGGCTCTAGTAAAACAAAAAGATTCTTATTTTCCGTCATGTGACTCGAACAACCACTGTCGAGATAGCATTGATTATTTTCTTTCACTATTATCTGCAAGGGAATTAAATACAGGTTTTAGGTACTCACGCTAAGTTGGGTCCTTTGTGGTTAGTGACTTTGTAAATTTGATCCTTCCTAACCCATACCTGTTTAACAATTCTTTTGGTCTTAACGTAGGGTTGTCTAGGTTTATTATAGTACGTTCTAGGTTTTCTATTGTCGTGACGCACACTAGGTTTGAATGACTGCTTTTGATTCACATTCGCTTTGAATGATGAAGATTTTGATGTGTAATCGAAAGCCATGTCATAAGACCATCCGAACTCATTTTTATTAAATACTTCACGTTCAGGTTCAGGTTCAGACACATCAATACTAGACACGTCATCTTCTTTAACAAAATCAGTTTGATTTTTTTTGTCATTGACATTGTGACCACAATAATTGCATATCAGATATTCTGAAATATTAACATATTTCCTTCTTCTGAAATCACGGTCAGAAGGAGTGGATTTTCACTTATCATGGTCTCTTTGACTATAACATATCGAATGGTCTATATTCGAGTCTTTGGGGAATTGTTCTTTTTAAAGTTTTCACGAAATCATTAAAACATTTGTTCAAGATAAATTTCTCCTCATTATGTTGATCTTTGGCTTGGGAGAATTTAGCCTCTAAATCTTTCAATTGCTGAGAAAGAAAAGAGTTTTCTTTCTTGTGATCAATGATAGCAACTTCCTTTGCCTTAGCTTCAGATTTCAAAAGTTCGTTGACCTTCTTCAATTCTAAAGTTATAGCCTCATTAGCTATAACTTTGGCTTGAAGATGCTTAATATTGAGCTTTAACTCTGAGATTATAGCTTCATTAGCTATAACTTTAGACTCAAGAGCCTCTTTCTCAACATTTTTCATGTCTGAAGTTGTAGATGGAGTAGTCATAACTTTAGATTTGAGCATTATAGCTTTGGCTTTCAGAAGTTGATTTTCCTCAGTAATGTCAAGAATTTGTTCTTTAAGGTCTTTTAACTCTAGACTCTGTTCATGACAATGGTCTAGGGTTTATTCAAAATACTTAATTAAAGAATTCTTAGACAATTTCTTAACTTGCTTTTTAAGTTCAAGATGACTAGCCTCTTTATCATCTTCTGAATCTGATTCTGAATCTGAATCACCGACAAGGCACATCTCAGACTCACTCTCGTTGTCGCTGTCATAAATTAGGTCAAGACTTACGTTGCTCAGACATAGGTTGGCAACATCTTCTTCCTCTGACTCGTCCTCTTCTGTATCGAGATCTCCCCAGCAATAAGCCATCATGACTTGCTTGAATTCCTTCTTGGTTTTGTCTCGTTGATTTTTGTCTTTGATATTCTTCCAGGTAGGGCAATCCTTAATCGTATGATCATTGTCCCCACACTTGAAGCAACCACGACTTGAAAGAGAACCTTTTGACTCGATTGGCTTCTTATAAGATTTGTTAGTGTTATTGTTAAACATTTTTCCTTGTTTTTGATTAAAGAATTTTTTTCTTAAACGCCTAGCAAATAACACGGTTTCATCTTCAAGATCCGAATCTTGTTTTTCACTAGACTCAGCTTGTAAAGCAACTTTCTTACTAGTGCTATCGTTTGCCTCATCCTCATCAAGAGTAATCTCGTGAGCCATTAGGGTTCTGAGTAGCTCTTGATAAGATAGGTCAGATAGATCCTTACATTCCTCAATTACCGTCACCTTAGGTCTCCATCGTCTAGATAAACTTCTAAGAATATTTCTAGAAATTTCCCCGGAGTCAAAAGTTTTTCCAAGATTTTTCAATTCATTGATGATACTAGAAAAGCGAGTGGACATGCTATCAAGCGATTCATTTTGCTCCATAGAGAACAATTCGTATTTTCGCATTAACAATGCAATACGTTGCTTTTTGACAACAATTGTTCCCTCATAGGCTAACTCTAGACCATCCCATATTTCCTTGGCAGTTGAGCTAGATGAAAAACGGTCAAACTCAGTAGAAATCATGCCGTTTTGCAACAGACTAATAGCTTTTGAATTTTTCTCAGCTTTCTTATAATCTGCCTCAACATAGTCCTCTTCTTTCTTTTCGGTGGAAGTGCCAGTAATAGATCCAAGCATGATCTTATTAGGGTCATTCTTAATGATTAGCCATCACTCCCAGTCATTAACATTTATGTAATGGGTCATCATATTTTTCCATAAACTATAGTTCTTCCCATTGAATACGGGACACTTTAAGTGTTTGGAATCCATTAAAACAAAATTACATGCAGCGGAAAATAAATAAATAAAACGATAAAAATGGATCAGACTCCTTGTTGTAAGACAATCATGAGCACGAGGCTCTGATACCAATTGTAGAATCTATTGATCGAATACGAAAGAGGGGGGGTGAATTGAGTATTAAAAACTAGCCCCACTTTTTCAATTTATATGATATGTAATTAATTATTTGATTCTATTGATTAAAATAAACTAATTAATTAATCAAAGTAAATGCAAGTAACGAAATAACGAAAAAAAAGGACACAAGAGATTTTTGAAGTGGTTCAGTTTCGCAAATCAAAATTAACGACCACTATTCTCGATTTATAATCTTTAGTACCTTTCTACGGATTTTACAAAAATTATCAACCCACTCGTATAATCAACTATGATTATAACTCAAGGTGAGTATCGTTAAATACTCTTACTATCTTACGTTAATAAGAAAGTATAATATAACTCACAAGGATTCTCGTTAAACAATAAGTAAGATTATGTGATGTACTATTATCCAATAACGTATTTCACGCAAGCGATTAATAATAATTGATGCACGACTTTTTCGGAAAAACAAACAATAAAAATAATAAATATTTTGCTCAAAGTTTGTTTAAAAACAATTTGTAAAATTCTCTCAATTGTATCTAAAAGTCGTTTTGAATGATTGAGATGAAAGGAGTATTTATATTAGAAGCATAGGAGATATAAAATCTAAAATCCTAACTTTCTCTTTAAGAAATATATTTATCTTCAATATCTCAAAATATTGTTGTAAAGATATTATTAGAATGCTAGGTTGATGCCAACAAGGAAACGTGCCATAGAGGCCGAATTCCTCATCATCACGCAACCCTAGGTGTTTGCCTATGAGCACGCAATCTTAGGAGGCAGAAACCCTAGGTGGCACAATCACTAGGTGAGCTTATTAGGTTACCAACAAATTGAGATAAAATATATTAGAAATCCTATGTAGCATGACAACTCATAAGTTGTATTACTAACCAATAGAATCTCATAGATACATCATCTATTAAAACTTTTGATAAATATATAAAAATACTCTTTCTCTTTTGAAAACATTTAGAAGATTTCTTTTCAAAATCATGCATCAACTTTATCATCCAAAGTTATAGGTTAAAGTTATAACTTTGATTTTAGTATGTAAAGTTATAAGTGAGTCATAACTTTACTTACATAAAAATCACTCTAATGAATTAGTTACCGAATGACGACCTATACTATCTAATCTTCACAAAGATCTTCAGTACACGAATCATCTCTTCATCTTGATTACAGAGACCCTTCATCTTGAGTCTTGTGTTATTTGAAGTAGATCTTGCTATAATTGTTTATTCAATGTTATAACCAAGGTAGCTATAACTTTGCATATAAACTTCCAAAGTTATACCTCAAGCTCCTATAAATTGGGTCTCAACGTCCCTCCATGGAAGAACGTTGATACTTATGATCGTGCTTGTCGCGAGCCCGATACAAAGATAAATTACCCAGACTAGGCTAATAACAAATTAATGTAATTAGGGAAGTAGGGGTCGATTCTCAGGGAGATGGTGATTCCTATAGAATGTGAGATGTCTCGCAATTTGGTCTTATCTAACGAATATCTGGGTTTGGGGATTTTGATATCTAAACTAATATAAAGCATAAATGAAAACAAAATAAAAACAAATGAAAACAATAAAGCAAGTAATGAAAAGCATCTAGGGAAGTAGGTTCACACATGTAGATTGACATATTGATGAAATTGGATTTGGAACATGCAAATAATTCATTGTGAGTTCGTAAGAATGATGTGTTCATTACAATCATAGATCAGATGGTCTAGCAGGCTTTTGAGGCGATTTACTAGGTCTTAATCTACCATGTCATGCTTTGTCTATTCAATTCTCGTATGTCTACCTTGGAAAAGAATTCCATTTTAGTCGATGATTTCCGGCCAGAAGTCGTTAACTATCGTTACAATCCAAACATGCATAGACACAACGTTTTAAAGGCAAAATTTCTTTATCCAATTATCATCTTTTAATCAATCTAACATGGCTACCCTACACCCTAGAAAGGTGACTACTTACTCATGATAATGTCTAAATCTAAAATGATATTGACAATGAAAACTAGGATTGACATGTTTATTTGACTCTTTATATGGCGATAATAACGACGCTAATTGACAATCTAGGAAATGAAATGACAATTATAACAACATGAAAATGAATCTAAGATAATATGTAAAGAGAATAACAATCAAATAGAAAGCAATAAAGACATTAAACGAAAGATAAAGTAGGAATACCTATATGATGATCAATGACGATAATGATAACAATAATAGAAAAACCTTGCACATAATAATCGATCCACCAATTACAACGCTTGAACAACACAAAGGGGATTACAAGGATGAAATTCTTATTGATCTAAGCTAATGTTTTAATATGAAAAGGACAGAAATAAACTAAGAACTAAAGACTAAAGAGGAAGAAAATGAGAGAAGAGAGACTAGTTCTCCCTTCCTCCTAATCTAAAGAGAAATGTAAGAAGAGAAGAGAAGTATGAGAAGAAGATTGTTGTATGAGATGATTTGAGAAGAAGGGCTTAGAGCATCTATTTATAGCATTAGGGTTTCGTGGAGAAGAGGTCGGGCATTAAACACATAGGACAAAAGTAGGAAGAAGAAGCCGCCATGCTCGGATCAGCACACTTACCCGATCGGGTACACACTTACCCGATCGGGTATGTGGTCTTCTGGAAGCTCTTGACTAACGTTTCATCTTCCTTTGCTTTGACTTGACTTCCAACATCCCCCTTGACCCCTTGAGTCGGGTTTGTTGATAGGGTTTGATGTAAAGCGATGATTTCTTTCGCCTAACTGATTGATCTTCCGACAACTACGAAATTGTCTTTGCTTCTTCTCTCTTTCGAATTAGTGAACCTTCTTGAAATGCCTTTCACTTGGTCAAGCTTGCTTCTTCAAATCGTCGGGTTCTAGGCAAATGCTCGGGAATATAGAAAAAGGGCGTAGAAACGTCACTTTTCCTACAAAACAGGTTAGAACACAGAAATTCGCCTAGAAGACGATATTAGCTCATAAAGTGGCTTAACAAAGCACAAATGACATACAAAACCGAGCTAAATTGGGGGTTAAAACCATACAAATATTCACTTATCAAACTCCCCCAAGCTAAACATTTGCTTGTCCTCAAGCAAATATAATAAACAATACCAGGACAAGGTTGCAAGTGTTGGTTACTACACCATCAGGAAACAAATCTCAGCATAAAGCTTTGGAAACATAATGAATCATAACCCAAAAACAGCGTGGGCAAGGATGATACAAAACATGGCTGAGATTTACATAACGGCGTAGCACAAAGAATTTAACTATAGAAATTCGGCTCTTGCATGATCTTTTGACAACTGGACTCTCACGGTACACTCTAACACTCATTGCATGTAAAAGGTGATTTCTTTATGTGTAAATGTTTTTTAGACACTCACCTATCTACGACTTATGAAATTGTGTCCGCAATCTAATATGGTAAACAATTCAAAACACAAGTCAAAGATCACAATGCACACAGAAAAGAAGCCGAAAAAATAAGAAGAAGGCTTTGGGAAATGGGTGAAAGGTGGACAAATAGTTATGGTCATGTGAAGGTTAGAATGAGCTAGCAACTGACCAGTGATAAATGAATACTCAATCCAAACTTTCGATCAATTTCCCAGAAGACGAATCCTAAAAGCAACAAATTGGCTTATTACACACGAAACACAAGGGTAAACTCCTTTTGAATATTGACTTGACATTTTGAGGAGATACTCACAACTTCTTTTATTTCTTTTATTTCTTTTTCTTTTTCTTTTTCGTTTTTCTTTTCTTTCTTTTCTTTTCTTTTCTTTTGAACATCACTTCTTGAATATTTTTCGTTCTCCAAATTCACTTTGTCATTAAGGAACAAAATCTTCTCAAAAGAGCACCCATACATCATAGTCTAGCTACTAGCTCAAAAGGTAGGCAGTTTTTGTATGTAGCTATTATTTTGTGAAGCATTTGTATGAAGGGGCTTATTTTGAGGTGTAATTCAAAGTGAAAAAGGCTTCAAATCTTAGTGAATCATGAATGCAATGCTTATAAAAATGAAATGAGAACCATACTTATGCGTTTTGACATGACACACATCACAAGGAGAACTACACACACCTAGATGAGACTGGGTATGAATGTACCAGTCTAAGGAGGTTCTACCTTACAATATATGTAGTTTGCCAAATGTCAAGATCAAGCGTACGCATCTATAGATTCATTCCATGCCTACTGTGTACAAGACTTCCCCATGTATGCAAAATTCAATAAATATTGAATCATTATCTTTTGAAAGCTCTAAGTTTGGGAAATGTAACATGATAGCATAGTAAACAAGCAAGCAAAGCATGAAAAGCATTCAATTATGTTCAGAAATTTTTAAATTTTCTCAAAAATCTTCTCTTTCTTTTATTCAAAATTTGAAAAAATGATCAACTAAAATGCAAAATGGGAAAATGCAATCCCTCCCCCAAGCTAAACATCACATTGTCCTCAATGTGAGCACAAAGACAAAATATGCAATGAGATGCTTAATGGGGAAAAGGGAAAAATGAAAGAAGAGTGAAGCTTACTAGTCAGCGCGGACTCCCCCAAGCTAGTCTTTTGGACTTGACAAGGAAGGTCTTTATAGATTCTTCAAAAACTCTTTCATCTGCAAAATAAATCCTAATAACGAAAAAGGGAATACAAAAATAAAAATGCAAAAAGAAAAGGAACACGGGTTGCCTCCCGAGAAGCGCAATTTAAAAGTCTTGCTAGACTCCATTTCTTTGAAATCATCCTTTATCTTTAAACTCACTATCATCCAAGCTCATCTTCATGGCGTTCTTTACATTTTCCATCCATTCCAAGCTTTTCCGAGAATAGCCCCTTCTAGTACTTTTAGCAGTAGTGCTTTTAGTATGCTCACCTGCAGGAGAATCAATACTAACATGTGCCTCCAACGGATCCGTCCGTAAGGATCGAGGCATAGAAGAAACAATAGAAGAGTCATCAACATTAAGCACATAACATGAGTCTTCTAACACGGGACTCCCAACGGTGGAATTTTTACTAAAGGTCACCTTGTCATCTCCTATCTCTAGTGTCAACTTCCCATTCTTGACATCAAAAACTGCACCACCGGTGTGCAAAAAGGGTCTTCCCAAAATGATTGGGTTTTGAGAGTCCTCGGTCATGTCAAGTACTAGAAAGTCAACGGGAATGAAAAACTTACCAACTTTGACGGGCACATCTTCTAAAACACCCATAGGTTGTTTTAGAGAACAGTCCGCCATTAACAAAGTAATATTAGTGCATTTCAAAGCACCCATGTTAAGTTTTTCAAACATTGAAAAGGGCATGACACTTACACTAGCACCTAGGTCACAAAGGGCCTTATCAATAGTATACGTGCCTATAGTGCAAGGGATGGAATAACTACCAGGGTCCTTGAGTTTTGGTGGAGACTTATTTTGCAAGAGTGCACTACACTCTTCAGTGAAAGCTACAGTCTTCGTCTCATTGAAGGATCTCTTCTTTTTGAGGACTTCCTTCATAAACTTGGAATAAGAAGGAACTTGGGAAATCAACTCAATGAAAGGGATTGTTACCTTTAAGTTCTTGACGACGACAAGGAACTTACCATACTTTGCCTCCTCCTTGTGCTTGGCTAATCTTTGGGGAAATGGGACTTTGATCTCAATAGGAATTTCGGGCTCTTTCTCCTTTGACATGGGCACCTCAGCTTCAATATTAACAACCACGGGCTCATCATTATGCTTACCACTTCTTGAGGAAATGGCATTTACATTTTCGTGAGGTTGGTAACATTGTGAAGGCAGCTGCCCTTGGTTTTGGTGGGTATTAGAAGAGGTAAATTGGGAAATTTTAGCTTCCAACAATTTGATGGCGGCATCCTTAGCTTGATCACTCTCTGGAATTGAGCTATCATGGTGTCTTGCCTTTGAGCCAATTGCAGCATCATGGCTTCAAGTTTACTTACACCATTGTCACTTTGTTGAGATGTAAAGGATTGAATTTGTTCTAGTTTTTGTGTGAGAAGGGCTACTTGAGCTTGTAAAAGCGTCAAAGTGGGGTCTTCTTGCTTAGATTTCGATGGTAGGGAGCGGGAATTTCTATATTGAGAATCGTGAATTGCCATGGATTCAATGGTAGTGTGAGCATTTTCAACATTGATTTGATCAAATCTTCCATTGTTAGCAGAATCCAGGATACGACGGGACTCTATATAGCATCCATTATAGAACGTGATGGCAAGGAACCATGAATCTAACCCATGATGAGGACACTCCCTTTGCAAGTCCTTGTACCTCTCCCAGGCTTCATATAGGCTCTCATTATCCCCTTGTTGGAAACTAGTGATTTGACTTCTCAACAAAGCGGTCTTTTCGGGAGGAAAGTACTTTTGGTAGAAGGCAAGAGCTAAACTCTCCCAATTGGTGATACCTAACGTAACCTTATCTAGGCTATGTATCCACAACTTTGCCTTACCCCTCAAAGAAAATGAGAAGAGCATCTCTCTAATTTGCTCTTGGGTGACTCCAGTTTGTCTAATAGTGGAGCAATAGTCACAGAAGTTTTGGATGTGAAGGTTGGGATCTTCTGTGGCATTGCCACTAAATTGGCTTTTTTCTATAAGGTTAATGAAGGCAGGTTTGATTTCAAAGTTTTGGGCTTCGATTTGGGGTGTAGCAATACCCCTTGGAAGTGTTTCTGCGGTGGGTTTGGAATGGTCTGAAAGTCGAACCATTTCCTAATGTGAAGATGAAGATGGAAATTGAAGATTGGGTGGTTTTTGTGAATGGAGATGAGAATGGATCTTCTTCCCCTTCAAGATTAGATAGAATATCCGAGTATTTCTCACGAATATGGTCTAAACTTGAAGAATCAGAAGCCTTTGAGATTTCGTTGAATAGCTTTCGTCTTCTACGCAGAGTTCTTTCTAGATAGGGGTCTAAAGAGATAGGGGTCCCTAGTCTAGAAGATCTGGGCATAAGATTGAAAAGCTAGGATGAAAAATCAAGAGAGGTCTAAAGGAATTTGGGTTCCTAAAGACTAGATAAAACTAATTGCGATAAAAATCACAAGGAAAAGAAAAACTAAACCGTGCTCCCCGGCAACGGCGCCAAAATTTGATCGTGCTTGTCGCGAGCCTGATACAAAGATAAATTACCCAGACTAGGCTAATAACAAATTAATGTAATTAGGGAAGTAGGGGTCGATCCTCAGGGAGATGGTGTTTCCTATAGAATGTGAGATGTCTCGCAATTTGGTCTCATCTAACGAATATCTGGGTTTGGAGATTTTGATATCTAAACTAATATAAAGCATAAATGAAAACAAAATAAAAACAAATGAAAACAATAAAGCAAGTAATGAAAAGCATCTAGGGAAGTACGTTCACACATGTAGATTGACATATTGATGAAATTGGATTTGGAACGTGCAAATAATTCATTGTGAGTTCGTAAGAATGATGTGTTCATTACAATCATAGATAAGATAGTCAAGCAGGCTTTTTAGGCGATTTACTAGGTCTTAATCTACCATGTCATGCTTTGTCTATTCAATTCTCGTATGTCTACCTAGGAAAAGAATTCCATTTTAGTCGATGATTTCCGGCCAGAAGTCGTTAACTATCGTTACAATCCAAACATGCATAGACACAACGTTTTAAAGGCACAATTTCTTTTATCCAATTAACATCTTTTAATCAATCTAACATGGCTACCCTACACCCTAGAAAGGTGACTACTTACTCATGATAATGTCTAAATCTAAAATGATATTGACAATGAAAACTAGGATTGACATGTTTATTTGACTCTTTATATGGCGATAATAACGACGCTAATTGACAATCTAGGAAATGAAATGACAATTATAACAACATGAAAATGAATCTAAGATAATATGTAAAGAGAATAACAATCAAATAGAAAGCAATAAAGACATTAAACGAAAGATAAAGTAGGAATACCTATATGACGATCAATGACGATAATGACAACAATAATAGAAAATCCTTGCACATAATAATCGATCCACCAATTACAACGCTTGAACCACACAAAGGAGATTACAAGGATGAAATTCTTATTGATCTAAGCTAATGTTTTGATATGAAAAGGACAGAAATAAACTAAGAACTAAAGACTAAAGAGGAAGAAAATGAGAGAAGAGAGACTAGTTCTCCCTTCCTTCTAATCTAAAGAGGAAATGTAAGAAGAGAAGAGAAGTATGAGAAGAAGATTGTTGTATGTATGCTATGATATGAGGGGCTAGAGCATCTATTTATAGTATTAGGGTTTCGTGGAGAAGAGGTCGGGCATTAAACACATAGGACAAAAATAGGAAGAAGAAGCCGTCATGCTCGGATCAGCACACTTACCCGATCGGGTACACACTTACCCGATCGGGTATGTGCTCTTCTGGAAGCTCTTGACTAACGTTTCATCTTCCTTTGCTTAGACTTGACTTCCAACATCCCCCTTGACCTCTTGAGTCGGGTTTGTTGATAGGGTTTGATGTAAAGCGATGATTTCTTTCGCCTAACTGATTGATCTTCCGACAAATACGAAACTGTCTTTGCTTCTGCTCTCTTTCGAATTAGTGAACCTTCTTGAAATGCCTTTCACTTGGTCAAGCTTGCTTCTTCAAATCGTCGGGTTCTAGGCAAATGCTCGGGAATATAGAAAAAGGGCGTAGAAACGTCACTTTTCCTACAAAACAGGTTAGAACACAGGAATTCGCCTAGAAGACGATATTACCTCATAAAGTGGCTTAACAAAGCACAAATGACATACAAAACCGAGCTAAATTGGGGGTTAAAACCATACAAATATTCACTTATCAACTTAACATCCCAACCATGGGGAAACATTTAGTATCAATGTCAAAAAACAAAACAAAAAACGCAACAAATCAAACACAAACACCCGTAATCAACAAATTAACAACAAACACATCCCAAATTACCAACAACAATATATATATCTAATTAGTTTAACTAAATGCTAAAAGAAATACTAACAAATTCAAAAATCGAAAAATAAAAAACTTACAAAGATTACTAATTAACAACAACAAATCTAATGCATGAACAACAATAAACCACAACAACAATCTAATTACCAAAATAACAACAATCTAATTAATAAACAAAATAATAAAATGCAATATAAATCTAACAAATTCAAAAAAAAAACAATAACTTACTTTTTTTTGCAGCAGTGGTGGTGGTGGCGGCAGCGACAGACAGTGGGGGCAGGTGGGAGTAGTGGGCGGTGGGAGTGGTGGGTGTTGGGTTAATCCTTCGGGTTTTTTTTTAATGGAGAGGATTTTGGTGAAGAGAGAGAGAGAGAGAGAGAGAGTAAGGGTAGGACGGTCTTTTTTATGAAAAACGTCATCAATATATTACAATCGGGTATGTTTTATTCAAATATCGTTGTTTTCGCCTTATATCATTTTACATGATTTATCCATAACCTCATGGAAAGTAAGGACCATTTCATGGAAGTACGAGCGAGATGGAAATAGGGCAAGCTACTTTCGCATATGAACCCATGTCATCAAGTGTGATTTGATATTTTTTATTTTCTAAGAAATGAAGGATGTAGCTTTCATACAACCTCTTTAAACAACATGTACTTCTTATCTACCGATAAATTGCTTATATTATTTTTGAGTGTAGGCAATAATTAAAGGTCTAACCTCATTTGAAGATTATGTTTGTAAAGAGACGATCGAGCAATTGCTAGTTTTTCTACCAAAGATACTAGTACAAATAATAGTTGTTTTAGTTGGGATATTGCCCCACCTTTTGTACTTGATTATTGTAAATCGGACCTTGTATCGACTTTAATGCCACTTAACCCCGACCCTCCCCTTAATCTAACATAAACTCTTTTCAGTTATTCATTAAGTACTCGTTTTATCTAAAAAAAATATCATCTTTTCTGCTGTATTTTGTAAGAAGTACCCTAGTCATGTAATAGATTAAATTAATAATTACTTCCTTATAAGATTCACTTTTCTAAACTTACTCCCTTATAAATTGTTTTTGCTAAAATTACTTCCTTAAAGATGCACTTTTATCAAAAATTGCTTCAAATTCCAATTTAATTAAGTCACTTATTTTGTCTGTTTTTGAACTCTCCCTCCATTTGTTTACATAGTTTTACCTTTTAAAGTATAGACTGACTAATGCACAAACGAAATAAGTTCAAAAATAGACAAAATAAATGACTTAAATTGGACTTTTGAAGCAATTTTTGATAAAAGTGTAATTTTATGGAGTAATTTTAGCAAAACAACTTATAAGGGAGTAAATTTAGAAAAGTAAATCTTATAAGGGAGTAATTATTAATTTACTCCATGTAATAGTTTGAAATCCCCTTCTAAAATAGTTTGGACTTTGGATTAGTATAGGGGAGGGCTAATGCAAGAGGGATTGAGGGAGAATATACTTAGCCATATACTTTTGAAATATTCATATGAACTTGAAATGTACAATCAACAAATGAAATTTCAATTAAAGCAAACACAACTTCCAAATACCCTAGTGAATTGTACGTAACTTCTTGTAAACACAAACCAATGAAAAAAAAAACGAATGTGTCTATGATCTTTTTCGTGGTTTTATGAACAGATTACCCATGAGAACACTTATTAGACTTAAACAACTTGAGCAACACCGAATGCTTGCTTCTCATGGACCGTACCATCAGATTGACCATGAATAGTTGAGTCATAAACCTCGCCGTCGCCCCACAACGCATACGCCTCTTCACCGTGGGCGGCGTCATCTCCAATGAGCAGCTCTTCTTCTGACATACGCAAGGGTACGACAACTCGAATTGCCACACAAATTAAGGATGTAACTACCACATTCCAGCCTATGATAAACAAGCCTGCGACTAGTTGTTTGGCCACCTGAAGTCCACCTTCTTTACCATAGAACGCACCACGCTCATTGGGGACGGCTAGAAACATGGCAGCTAAGGTTGGGTGCGCAAATAGACCGGTTAAGAGACCGCCTAGGAGTCCAGCCACGGCGTGTGTGTGGAATACTCCTAGAGTGTCATCTATGGCTTGCATTGGTTTCCATTTCTTGTGGACTATCATCATTGTGAACCATGGGATACTACCCGCTAGAATACCCATTACTATAGATGCCCATCCTTGAACAAGACCTATCGTAAAGATCATACCAAAATATATATAGTTAGTTAGTTCATAAAAAAAAAACATTCTATGTTGCTTTTAATTTTCCGATGTGTATGTAAAAGTGAGGCTTACCAGCACCAGGAGTGATGCATACAAGACCGGTGATCATGCCTTGAACGGCTCCAATGACGGAAGGTTTGCCGAATACAATAACATCAAGGGCGGTCCACATGAGCACGCTGGTGGCAGTACAAATATTAGTGTTGAGAATGGCCAAGGAGGCGACAGTGTTAGCGGCAAATGGACCGCCACCATTGAAACCAGCCCATCCCATCCATAACAAGCCAGCTCCTGTTAATGTCAACAATATGTTGTTTGGAGGAAACCTTTCCCGATCTTTCTTCGACCTTGGTCCAACCTACATTTTCAAAATCCGAATCTATCACTTAGGGCAATAGCAATGGTGAAAAATAAAAAGTAACATACGCATAAGAAACTCCTTGGCACATTGAGCTACACAATAATGAACTTCTTATAAGAAATCGTTTTCTAAAGAAAGAAATCAGTTTCATCACATAAAAAAGGAGAGGGGAAGTGGGCCACCCAGAAAAGATGAAACTGTTACAATTAAAATTAAATAAGAATTTTCATATGTGGTGATATGTCTTAGAAAAAATATTTATGAGACTACAATCATTACTATTGCCCTTATTTAATACTCCCTCCAACCCAATTAAAAGTATTCATTTGACTTTTTGCGGTCTGCGAGACGACACTTTGACCTCGTTTTTCTTCGTCTATATATTAACTTTTAGGGTCGAAATTATAATTTTACGAAACATCTTCCTTTAACAAACGTAAAAATATCAATTTTATATATAAATTTCGAAGATTTGACCTGATATAATCGAGGTTAATATTTAATAAGTTTGACTTTAAAAAGTGTGTAGGTATTTTGAATTGGATTGGAGGACTATTCTTTATTAATGTTTGCATTACACATGTGAACAAATTACACTGGTTTTGTAAATGTATAACTTGTGTAACACTTAACTCATCATTACTTGCAAGTAACAAGTTATGGCAATTGGCATGAACTGACTTTGTGACAATTACATGTGGATACTTCTTTCCATGTTATAATTTAATTCATTTTTTAATCTAATTGAAGAAAAAGTCTTCACAATTAGTCAAACCTCTAGTTGGTTTATTTTAACAAGAAAAATGATACTATCACTTGCAGGCAACAACTAGCATTTTCAAATATACCTTGGAAACAGACAACTTACATTATAAATTTAAATTCGTAAATCCTGATTTGTGACATGTCAATTATTATCCATTTGGATTTACAAAGACAAATCATTTGCAATTTTTTAAACTTTGTTTATCTAATTGAGTAACAAATATTTAATCTACAGGATACTTATATAGATATATCCGTCACAAGGTAGATTTATTGATTTATAATAGGAACTTTTATACAGTAGTCGTAGTCGTACTATTTAGTCAACTGTAATACAATCGTTTAGCAAGTCAAACTCTCATTTAATTGAATTCAAATTTTTATATTATTTTTTTATATTATTCAAAGTCAATGAAAGCAGCTGTAGCATTATCATATTCTTATCAAATGAAACCTTACAAGTTACAACTTACGGAATATAAACGAAAATACTAGTCAATAGGCTAGAACATGGATCGGATATCCAATCCGAACTCCAATTTCGGATCGGATATCCGATCCAAAAATTCAAATTTTTACTATCCGATATCCGATCCGAAACACTTCGGATATCCGATTTTAATATCCGAAAAAATCGGATCGGATATCCAAATATCCGTGGATATCCAATTTTCGAGATAATTTTTTCAGTATGTGTATTTATCTTAAAAAATGTCTTTGTTTGCTCAAAAAAAATATTTTATAAAAAACTTCACTACATATAATAATTTAACATCCCAGTTCTATCCTTAAATTGAACTAATTAACTCATCGATTTAGAAAAATTAAAATAAACTCATATATGTCAACACAACAATGAAAACAAGACTTTCCCCATTCCCGTAAATATATGGAATAAAAACTCTTCTACCTCTAAAATCAGGAGAGAAAAAAAGCAACTGGAACTAAAATAAAGCTTTGAATATAAGAGTTGATGAATGAGAGAGTTGGGTCATAATATTCATGTTGATTAGAGTAATTTGGGTAAAAAAAAAGAGATGGTAATATTATTGGGGTTAATCATTATAAGAAAGATGGAGTCACAATCAGAATTTGAAGACGGAAGTTAGTATATTTTAATGGAGTATAAGAGGAAGTGAGTTGATTTCTCATGTCTGCGAAAATGAATTCAACATTTAGGGTTGAAGAAATGGGTGAGTATAAATATAAGGTACAATATGGTGTATTATGTGTAACACCCGGAAATGTACCCTATTTTTCTAGTAGAAATATTTTACGAAATCTTTTCAGCGAATTTAAGTTTTAAATTAGCTTTTTATGTTTCGAGTCGAATTTAGAATTTCCGAGTTCGTATTTGGAATTTCTGTGAGATTCCATGAAAATCCCGTTTTAAGGCGAGTTTGACTTCTCTTGACTTTTGAGTCGAGTTTGACTTTTCTTGAATTTTAAGTCGTCTTTGACTTTTCTTGAATTTTAAGTCGTCTTTGAATTTTCTTGACTTTTAAACCGAATTTGACTTTTGTTGACTTTTCCTTATAAATCTCATACTACCACTTATTCTATTTTCATTCACACAAACACCAACACTTTTCTTCATCACTAAGAAACCCAAATCAAAAGCTTTCCCTCTTTGATTTCGATCTTAGAATTCGCCTAGAGCATTCGTTCTTTGACGTAATTCACGTAAGTTCGTCTTATTCATCCCCTCTTAGCTTCCTCTATCCGTATTGGTAATAAAATTACCGTCTTTCTCGCTTTTTAAATTATCCGTCTTTCTCAAGATGGATGATATTCCTCTTTTATTATCTAATTGTTTGTAGGTGGAGACTAGGAAAGCTTAGTAACCGTTTAAAGACGCGTAAAGGTAACGGTGAAGGGTTACTCGGTATCATTTACGTGTTTTGCATGCTTTATATGTTAGAAATCGTATTTAGAATACGATTAGAAGCTTAGGAATCATGTTATGATTTATGATGGTTGTTGTTTGATGATTGTTGATGATGAATATTGATTGTTGATAATTATTAGAAGTGAATTAGGAGAATTGAAAAGGATAGGATTGGTGTTGGTGGTTCTCGGGTAGAATGGGGTTCCTGGCCGAAGGACCGGCAGCCGGTCTAGTGCCCGGCTGGCAATTTCCTGCACCGACCCTTTTTCGTAGAATGATCATAACTCCTTCGTTACTTGCTTGTTTCGAGCTTGTGACCACTCGTTGGAACCGTAAGAGGATAAGCTATCACCTGGACTTGGAATTTCTGCATTCCCATATATAGAACTCTAGTTATGACCATTTGAAGTAGACCCTTGTTTTGATAGTTTCCAAACTTGTGATTTTTGTGTTTGGTAGTGTTGTGCTCTGAGCCGGGGTACCGGCCGCCGGTCTACTGACCGGCCTAGACTACATTTCTCTGTTTTTGTGATTTTTGGATTTTTGCCCTGTGTTCTGAGCCGGCCTACCGGCCGCCGGTCTGTTGCCCGGCCTGGAACACGGCTGTATGCATTTCCTTTATTTTCTAAAACTCGTGATTTATAATAGTTCGCATGATCGGTTTATCGTATAATTTAAGTAATGTCTTTATAAGATCATATTTGGATATATGATATCTCTTTCGCATGTATCCATTGTTTGGGACGTTTTCGATATCGTTCCCACTTTGAGTCGGTTTTTACAAATGAGTCGTTTGAGCACTATTTGTCTGTGCTTTGTATGCTCATCCCTTGGCTCCTTCCCGTTCGTAAGGCTGGAATGTCGGAACGGAGAGGTATCCTACTGCTGAAATGCATGTGTTAGTGGGCATATGACGACGTTGTTGGGAGTTGAACGCTATGCGTTGTTCGACCCGGCCGTCAAATGTTGTATACTTGCGAGGTGGTGTTATTTGCATGTAGCGTACCGCATGTTATGAGGCTTGAGCTGTTTTTCCGCCTCTTTCGTGAAATGATCTACCGAATTTGGGGTACTCGGCATTTATTATTATAAGCCCGAGTCTTGGATGCGAAATGTCATCGCGTGTCGAATCGGAACATGATTTATTCCGAGAGTCTGGCCAGGTTTAGACTAGGACCGTATTATTATCGTCGTCCTACCAGGAGGAAATTAGTCTACCTATACGAAATGTCATCGTATATGGGTTGAGGGAAATGTCATCTGTGAACGCCTTTTAATCATACTTGCCATGTACACGATGCTAGTGCGTTTCATTTACCGTGAGAATTGTCGTCTTTGTGTCGTTGTCTTTGAATGCGTGATTTCATGATTGTATTCATGGTCATTGCATGACTTGACACCGTCAAGGTCTTGGTTCGTGAATGGATGATAGTATGTTGTATTTATTGTGATCATCGCATGACTTGACGTGGGTTGTCTGTCGAGTCTCAATCTTATCAATCTTATACCGCTAACGGTGAGATGCAAGCCCTAGTGAGCGTATTCGATTGCCTAAGAGTGTCTTTCCCGAGTCTTGGAATAACATGATGGTTACGGATTGGATTTCTATATGATCTTATCTTTATATCTCGGATTGCCTATCTATTCTTATCGCAACTCACATGTATATATATTTATGCATGCTTTACTTTCGTATTTCCTTATATATACGTTTGATGTGATATGGCTGGGAGAACCCCGAGTTACTCCCCACTGACTGTGGCATTCATGTTTTTCATGGATGAACAGGTTGCTTGCGATGGATGACTTTTTGGATACGATATTTTGGGGTTCGGGTGTGAGCTAGCGGGCGTTGTCCCTGGAAGTTTCACCTCTAGACGATATTAGCTAGTTTTGCTAAACTCTTGTTCTTTGCTAACATTTGAAGAGACTCCGTCTATTTGTTATATTCCGTGCTTAGTTTGTAATATTTTGACACTCCTCGTTTTATTTAACTTGCATGTATAAAAGTTTTTAAAACTTCACATTTCCGCTATATATTTCACATGCTTGTTTGTTTTATATTTCCGCATTCGCGAGGGTTGGCACAGTTGGTATCAGAGCTTTGATCGCTCCCGACGCACACACGTGAACCCTAAACTTAAATTACTTGACCTTGAAATAATAAATGAGAGATGGGTAGCCTTAAGGACCTAAGGTGGTAGTCTTTGGTGTGCTTGATGTTTGTTAGGTTCTAACTTGTTTGTTGATTGTGTTGAGTGATGTTATGTTTGTTTGTATCTACCGTCTTAAGGTGGATCATGTGTTACCTAGGAGAAGTATTGTCTACCGAAGATTGAAGATTTACAAGCCTAATTTAAGTGTATTTCTTCCTCATTGATGTATTCTCTCGTCCTTAATGTATTATGCTCTCTTCTTTCTATCTAAGTGCTTCTTTCTCTTCCAAATTGTTTGCCTCTTGGAAATTACTCTTGATAGTTCCTCCATCTTACAATTGGTATCCTTACCTTCCTCTTGTAACATTCTTGTGGATGCCATACCCTTTAGTTTGTGGCATATTGTACTTGGTTGGAAGAATTTTAGACTTTGTGGACTATTAGTGTTTGTTAGAATGAAATTGTGATTTGAGGAAAATGGTATAGATCTAATTTCACCCTATGGTGGTGAGAGTTGGTATCCTTGAGGAAAGTGTGGTAAGGTATGTTTAATGATTTTAATGCTTGATGCTTGCCATGACTAATGTGTAGATAGTTCATGGTATTTGATGGTGTAAGGTTGAATGAGTTGGCTATGACTTATTAACTCATTGGTAATTTAGTCTTTTGGACTTAGAAGCTTAGTATTGTTTTGGAGACCATGCTTATGATATGTCTAATTGGTGTAAATAAGAAGTTTTGAATGGTATCTTAAGGTGCGAATTGCTTTTGAGATTTAGTGACGTCTTGTGGTTTCCTTTTGTGTGTTTGTGAGTATAGGCTTGGTGGAAAGGCTTTTGGCTATAATTCTTGGATTTAAAAATATGATCTTATCTTATGGTATCGGAGACTTGTTTGAAGTAGTAAGGTTTCGTTGTAAGTTGAACCATATTACTTGAGGATTATAGATATGAGCGAGATTCGATGATGTGATCTATGATGGAAATACCTTGGGATATTAATGATGATGTTTGGCTTGATGTTGTACTTTGCTAATAATGAACTCGTGGGCTATAGACTTGAAAATGCCCGAGTATAAGAGAGTATTTGTTAGTCCTTCAATTAAAGAAACCTTGAGGTTGTGTTGAATATTTGAGCTAAAGGAATGTTATTATACTTGAGTTACAATTCCGCAATTGGGAATCCGGGTGATATGAAAGGATGGATGAATTGGGTTGGAATCGATTTATCAAATCTAGGTGTACCTTACTTTGATGATTGTACGGGGTACGATGGTCCCTTGTAAGAGACCTTTGTTTGGGATGAGTTGCTTTACTATCACCCTAAGTCTGAAAAGAGAAATTTTGTGGATTAAACCTTAAACCTTTTGCTCATGCCATTATCTCTTTCTATTTCCTTTCATGCAAGTTCCTACTTAGCCCGATTCCTAGGAAATTGTTTTCTCTTATCTTTTCCTTTACTCGGATAGCTTCATAACTCTACTATCTGCTTTGTCTCTTTCTTGACCTCGTTATTTTCAGCGCTCCTCTCTTGTAATCTCGTGCCTTATTTATTCCCGTGTTCTCTTTGAGATTCCTTATCGTTTTCTATCTCGTTGCTGCTTCCTCTTTCCTCTAGTGGATAGGATGTCTCGTTTGTTTGGCTTAGAGAATCAATGTCATGTATTTTGGGATTCTTTAGCTAGAATATATGTATTTGGATTGAGTCAATTTCATGTTGTATTTGATCATGGGAAATAGGACTTAAGCTCTAGGAGGAATCCTAATAGTGATAATATATCCTCTCGTAGTGGTTTTAGATTTGGAGTTTGGTATTGTAGTGGTATTTTGAGAATTGAGTGGATCATGATAATAGTTCGTTGTTTCGAGATATTGGAATAGTTACCTTGGAGACCATTTGGGGATTAGATGTCTGTAAATGTTGGATTCTAAAAGAGACTTTGCTTTGGTCATTAAGACTGGTCACCATATTTTGAGGAATATTTTCATAAGTGAAGATCGATGCATCTTGAGTTATAGTTGAGCTGGATGATTTGAATAGTTGTATCATCGCCAGGTCCTTGGCCATATAGGACTTGGAATTTGTAATTGATCTCTCTTGAGGTTTTGATGGTTTGTAAAAGAGAAATTTCTTTAAGTTTAGGATATTAAGCCTTGAAGTACTTTGAATCGACGAATTGGAATGGTGAGCCCATTCATCTTATGATTGGTGGTAATTATGCTTTTCTAGATATAATTATTTATGCTTGTGGATTCGAGTGTAATAATTGACTGGACTAGGGATGTTCGAATAAATTTAGGAATCTTTCATGTGGATTATTTAATTGTGGATTTTCCCTTGTCGATAGACCTTAGTTAATGCTAGTTGGATACTAGATATTCGGGTTCTTAGTTTGACCTGATGATTGTTAAGGATTTTGTAGAATCTAATGATTGAAAGCGGTTAAGGTATGACCGAGATGAGTTACATTCTTTTGAGGACTAGCTTATTAACGAGGTTTGTGATGTTAATTGGATAAGCCCTTAGAATGATGTGGCTATAATTTGGGTTTGGCGAAAATGCCCGAGAAATTGACTATGATGACTTTTGTATTGAGTGGAGTGTTTGGTTCTTAGGTTTTCTTCCCCTTTTGAGCAATTGCTTTGTCGTTCATTTCTCCCTTTGCCTTTCAAATTGACGCTTATTCAATTTGTTATTCTTTGGACATTGTCTTTCTTTCCGCTATTACTCGTTTAGATAAGCCTTCTTGTTCCTTTTTACTCGTTGTGTTTATCTTTTATTACCATGATTGTGAGTTTGATGTTCAAATTACTTTTAGGTGTGTGAAATGTTTGTTTGTCTTGAGTGTACGAATTTAGAAAATTTTCAAATTTTCAAGATGGATTTCACATTTATCCTTTTAAAAGAGTTTTAGAAATGAAATTTCTACTTTCATTTTTCGAAAATGGATTTAGGTTGCTCGTATACTGGATTTTGCGTTTGGTTGGATGCTAGAACTTGTTATTTGAGACGTCTAATGATTAGTTCTGCACTTATCAACGTATGATTTAATTTTAATCTTGTCTTTACTTTGGAATGCTGGTGTTCTTGTGTGCACGACAAGAACAATTTCGTTCCACAGAAAAAGAGAGTTACTTTGGAAAACTTTTCCTATACTTTTTGGAAAATGTCATGCTTTTGAAATACAGTTCCTTGAAAATGTTTTGAATACCAATTTGGAGAAAACGAATTGGTCCTTATAACTTTTCTTTTCTACTCTCAATTTCGAGGACGAAACTTTTTAAAAGGAGGGGTGATTGTAACACCCGGAAATGTACCCTATTTTTCTAGTAGAAATATTTTCACGAAATATTTTCACCAAATTTAAGTTTTAATTTAGAATTTAAAGTTTCGAGTCGAATTTAGAATTTCCGAGTTCGTATTTGGAATTTCTGTGAGATTTCATGAAAATCCCGTCTTAAGGCGAGTTTGACTTTTCTTGACTTTTGAGTCGAGTTTGACTTTTCTTGACTTTTGAGTCAAGTTTGACTTTTCTTGAATTTTAAGTCGTCTTTGACTTTTCTTGAATTTTAAGTCGTCTTTGACTTTTATTGAATTTTAAGTCGTCTTTGAATTTTCTTGACTTTTAAGCCGTCTTTGACTTTTGTTGACTTTCCGACTCACCCTTTACATATACTCCCTCCTAACCCTAACCTAATTCATTCTAACACAAACACAACACAATTTCTTCTTCCTTAAGCAACCAAAACCTTGCCTCCCTCTTTGATCCAATCTTTGGATGATCGTAGCTCCCTCGTTTCTTGTCGGAATTCACGTAAGTTCGTCTTATTCTTCTCCTCTTAGCTTCCTCTATCCGTATTGGTAATAAAATTACCGTCTTTCTCGCTTTTTAAATTATCCGTCTTTCTCAAGGTAAAGTATATTCATCTTTTATTGCCTAATTGTAGGTGGAGATACTAGGAAAGCTTAGTAAC
>JAIUZE010047313.1:0-10348 GCA_022085475.1 Heliosperma pusillum | reverse complement strand
TGATCCTTGCCCTTACCTTTGTTCTTGTTGGAATTCATGAGAACATCTTGCTTCATGCTCCCACTCAATTTCAGATCCTTCTCGGTCTGTACGAGAAGTGAGTGTATCTCATGCGGACTTTTCCTCATGTCATTCATGTAGTAATTTGCCTTGAAAAGGGCAAAACCATCATGAAGTGAATTAAGCATAAGGTCAATGACTATGCTCTCACTGATTTTGCAATCAAGTGCCTCCAGTTTCTCGACATTCTCAATCATATCAAGAACGTGTGGGCTAACCGTTTGGCCCTTCTGGAGTTTCGCCTCAAAGAAGCGACAAGTATGCTCATAAGTAACGATTCTCGGGGCTTTTGAGAATTCGTTAGTGAGCGTGGTGAAAATCTTATTTGCACCTTGGGCAATGAAGCGTCTTTGCAAATTGGTTTCTATTGCAAAGATGAGTACGTTCTTTATCGCACCTGCTTCCATAACGAAGTCACTATAAGCAAGTGACTCGTTAGCTCTCGCATTGGGGCCTGGGTTTGGCGGTATTGGCTTAGTCAAGTACTTGAGCTTACCGTCAGCAATGCAGCATTCCGTAATGCCGCCTCCCAGTCCGCAAAGTTGGACCCGTCATTCTTCAGTCGCGTGGACTGATTCATGTGGTCCATGAAAGTTTTAAGCCATGACTCGCGTGCAAGTGTGGCACTTGGCATAGGGACATCATTATGGCCAGCCATTTGTTATAAGCAGTATTATCAATATAAAACGAATTCTACACTGCGAAAAAGAAGAAAAACATAATAATAAGCATACTCATCGATATGAATTAAGTCTAGTGCAAAACTTGTTTAATGCGAAGACTCAAGAATTTATACAATTGACCTCCCTCAAGAATTATATAAATGATCCCAAGACTCAATTATCTATAAATTGATAAGCCAACCTCTTGGCTAGTTCTACCTTTAGAATTTTTGGTCGATAAATTTCTATCTTTAGTCCATCATAATCGCGAGAAACTCTTCGGATTATAATGTTGAGGTAAAATAAGTCAACACATACTACTTACCCAACGTAGAAGGAGTCATATGGAGAGTAAGGTCCTATTTGGCTACCGACGAAGAAGGGATTCATAGTAGTTTGGCCTATAAAGACTAGTCTCAATTTTAGGTTTTAAAGGAAGTTCCCATCAACATTATTTTAATTCATTATAAGTGAACAAATATCTAGCATGCGAGAATGAATAAACTAAGATGATAGCTTAAAATTCGTGTGACATCTTTATGTCCATGAAAACTAACATCCAAACTATATAAGTCAATTTTCATGCATTTTAGTAGTAGGTGGTTTGGTTTAGGCGGAATATGATGCACTAACTATCATGTGAAGAAATGCAACAAGAACGAAAAATACGTAAAATTACAAAGTCCTAGTGTGGCTTATCTACCAAAATGAACAAAATACAACTTTGGAATCCATCCATAATTGGACCCGAAAAGCTTGTCTTGATGTTCCATCTTGGTCCATGTAGCGGGAGTGAGCAATCCGATCTCCATCTTTAGTCTTCTCAAATTACATTTAATAAATTACAAAATATAAACCTATTTACATTCTAAATTAAAAACATAATTTCAAAGAAAACAAAAGGAGATTCGAGATCTCAAAATTACATCAAGATCATGTTTCCATCATTACGAAAACATAATCAACTAAGGCCACACTAGGTAATACAAATTACAACCAATTGCAAAATACGTAAATAAACCATTCAACAAATCATTCAACAAAATAAAATGCATCAACAATAAATTAGTCATTCAAGACATAATTCCATAATTATGTAGAGTAATTTATCCAAACCACCTATTTTAAAATGATCAAAATTATGTGACAATTCCTAAATTACTCACAATAATTCCAATCAAACATAATCCAATTTTAATTCATATTATAGTATAATATGAATTAATCCAACATTATTTTAAACCATTTTAAAATAATTGGGTATCCAATAATTGTGAACTTTTTCACAACAACAATCATACATTATCAATATAATGCATAAAAAATATTAGGCCAAATTAAAAAAAACCGAATCAATTTTTTTTTTTTTTTTTTTATAAAACAGCCACGTTGTTTTTTTATTTTTTTTTATAAAATAATACATACAAAATAAACATTTAATTTGATGTTGCTAATATTACAAGATCGGTATAATTATCAACATTTAATCATTATTAAACATTGATACAAACTAGATGATTCAATTTAACATTTTAAAATGAATATCTAAATCATGATTAAATCGATTATCTTAATATTCGACTAATCATAATTGATTTGAACATCATCAAAATTAATGAATCATGATGCAAAACAACAATTTAACATCATGTTAGCCGAAAAATATATAGCAAAAACAAATGTTCATAAACATTCAAAACAATTTCCATTTACATTTTAATTTAATCCTTATTAAATTAAAACATCTACAAATTTATCATATTGTCATTTTAACATTTTAAAACAACAATATCAATAAATCAAAATGAAAACAAGAATCAAAAAAAAAAATTAACACGGCCGAAAAAAAATATTTGAGCCGAAACAAAAAAAACTTTCAGAAAAATTTTAATTTAATATTTCATCATTTATGAAAAATCATATAAAATAATTTCTTAGCCTATGCTCCGATACCACTTGTGAGAAATATCGGTATATTTCATCATGAAATTTAAGGATTATAAGGAAATCATAATATATGAAATGCGAGTCATAAACGAAATGCATAATATAAAACATAGAGATTAGAATCAACCTCTGGTCCTAGCAATATGGCCTAAGAACAAATATCGAGATCGATATTCTCCTAATCGTTGCACCCAAGATGTTCCGAGAAATGCCTTTTTTCTTGTGCTAGAATGAATGCAAAAAATTACTCATAAAACTTTTGGTGTAAAAAGTGATGATAAGAATGTAGAGTAAGAGTTTATATCAATCTCTTCTACTCTCATTTTGACCGTCCAAGTAGTGGAGAAAAGAGAGGAGTCCTTCCCTCTTTTTTCTCTACTTGTTTTTTAGGTTGGTATGTATCATTATTGTCATTTATGATGTCAGATATTAATAAGTCCATACAACATCTTGTAGTCGATTTATTAATACTGATCTGACATCATTTATTATGACAATATCGTATAATATATACGTCAACTATAAATATCGTATATTTATAATTTGCTAATTAAATATAACAGTTTATATTTAATTACGAATTGACATTTAATTTGTAACACCCCGGCCCAAACCTTGGGTCGGGAGCGGTCACTCATGATAGCTCTCCAGGCTGTGTACATGGCCCACAGATCAACACGGGTCCTTTCCAGCGCATTTTGTCCTCACTCATGCACATCCCGGGAACCTTCCCAGGAGGTCACCCATCTTAAGACTACTCTCAGTCAAGCACGCTTAACTTTTGAGTTCTTTTGCATGGATGACCAGAAAAAAAAGTGCACTTTGTTGATATGAGTAGTACTTTCAAACCCTTTAAGCACTAGTCATTTAAGCCTATCAACGGACCTCTTCAACAAACGTGGGGTGTTACAATGACCCCCACTTGAAGAACGCAACGTCCTCGTTGCGCCTGGGAGCATAACCGCTAACCCAGAATCCTCCCCCGCTAGGTTGGTGATCACAATGGAGCGTATAACAACTGCCTCCATCACCAGACGGTCGCAGGGTTGCTCTGATACCATTTGTAACACCCCGGCCCAAACCTTGGGTCGGGAGCGGTCACTCATGATAGCTCTCCAGGCTGTGTACATGACCCACAGATCAACACGGGTCCTTTCCAGCGCATTTTGTCCTCACTCATGCACATCCCGGGAACCTTCCAAGGAGGTCACCCATCCTAAGACTACTCTCAGTCAAGCACGCTTAACTTTTGAGTTCTTTTGCATGGATGACCAGAAAAGAAAGTGCACTTTGTTGATATGAGTAGTACTTTCAAACCCTTTAAGCACTAGTCATTTAAGCCTCTCAATGGACCTCTTCAACTATTGTGGGGTGTTACAATCACCCCCACTTGACCAACTGTGACACCCTCAAATTTGCGGAAAAATAAAACAAGTAATTTAAATAAATAAAAGATGAGAATACGTTTCTAATAGGTTCACTTTAATGAAAATCGGTAAATTTTAAAACCGGAACCTACTATTAATATATTCATCATAACAAAGGTGTCATAAATAAAAAGGTTCATAACAAAAGGAAAATAATATTTTACATAGGAATTATCCAAAACGGGAGACATATCTCCCGTATAAATACGGAAATAAAAGAGTGTATAATAATATACAATCCTAAGAACCGAATATAGGTCCAAGGTAATACTTCACTCGCTAGCTCGTCAATGTACCCAAGTATGCATCACAAACCTGCCAACCGCATTAAATATAAACACGGAAGCCACAGTCAGTGGGGAGTAACTCCGAGTTCTCCCAGCCACGAAATGTCGAGTTTAATAAAAAATGAATAACATAAAAGCAATGTATATGAAAAATACAAAACCTTAACATATATGATATGCTTTTCATGTTATGAAACAATTAACTAACATATAACCTATCATGTGAAAGCTATCATGTGAATCTGTTATCAATCTATAACAAGAGGTAGGGAAGCTGGTATTTTAGCTCAGAGGTTACCTTTAAAACATGGCCATGATACCCTCGACCCTAATCAACACGTAATCATGTGAATCAGTTAACAACCGGTAATCCAAACTCTATCAACCTTAGCCGGCTTGCATCTCACCTTCTAAGATTCATAGAATCATCAAACATGAAAGACCAATACTTCTACAAACAGGCATAAGTTCTTAGCACGGTCTATAGAAGACTTCTGTAACTCGAGTCTATACCACGAGGTAGGATATACTTAAATATTTCGGCTCAGCGGTCACGCTAATGACATGGCCAAAATACCAAGCACACATCTGGGCTCAGCGGTTACACTAATAACATGGCCCAGATCCAAAGCACATATCTTAGCTCAGAGGTTCCTCTCAGAAACATGTCCAAGATACGACTCAACCCTAAACCTAGACTGCGCGGACCCAGAGAAATGCGGAAAAACATCGCATCCAAGACCCATGATACAATCACATGAGTACACCCTAAGAAGATCCATCAAAGGGGTTGGCTAGTACTTAAACTGGCTCCATTTCCCAAAGTGGAAACAATGGCAGCCATACCCCGACTTGGATATCAACCCACCAAGCCGGGACACAGAAGCTATCAAGCGGCAAACTCCATATGCTCGTTAAAGATAGTACGGGCCTATCAATGTCATGGTCCAAGATACTCATTTAGAATTAGAATGGTCAAGCCGCCATATACTCATAATTCTCTATGGGTACTTAGTCAACACGACACCAACCATATAATTAAACAGTCACGGGAAAAACTTCCTATCATGTGACTAATTGCATATAAATCATATTCAAATATCATATCGCCTCAGATCTACTAAGGCTCATTCATTCATTCATTAAATAAAACCTTACCTGAAGACAAATCCCCGACCCGAGTCCCGCGACGGGTCATCAGTCAAAACGGGGCTGACTAGATCTTAGTTTGAACAAACCCGTTTGGCCAAACCGGCTAGAAACAGAGTCTTAGCCATCGAGGCTTGAACATAAGAATATCACATTCATTTCATGTTATTTCATTCTATTTCTAACATGTGAATTATTAATTCATGCGCAAACCCGCTTGACTTAAAGGATATAAAATTAAACTACAATCACGTATTATAATTTCTAACATGTGAGAAATAATAATATATTGAAAACCTTTTAATTAAATATTTTACTTATTAAAATTTCCCACTTGTTAAATATTACAAAACACGATAAAATAACAATACTCAAAAACCGTCACAAGTCCAAGGGAGGGACCCACGGGCTGACTTGGGCCGACCAAGACACGGGCCTGAACTGGGCCCACGGGCTGTTTTGGGCTGACTTGGCTGTTTTGGGTTTTTTATCGACTTTACTAAAACCGTTTCCTAATATTTCCCGCATGCTTTAACATATTTAAAACCCGTCAAAACAACAACATAACAATCAAGTATCGACACAACTCCCAAGGACCAAACCCCGGACCAACCCAGACCGGGCTGGACCGGCCTGAACCGGTCTAACCAGGCCTGAACCGGCCGGTTCACAGCCCCCACCCACGGCCACTTCACACGCCCACAACAACCACCACCCAAATTAATTCTAACATGATTTTAATTAACAACATCCATTTTTAAACATCCAATTCAACCATCATTCATACAAAATCATGATTATGAACAAATCATAAAAATATGTCAAGACTACTAATCATGCTAATTATTCATACAACATAATAAAAATAACTACTTATCATGTTACTAACTAAAAATCATAAATCAACAACATAAACAAAAACATAAGAACAAAAGATATGTAACATTAAATTCGTCGAGTAACTCGGAATCGTTACCTTAGCTAGCAAAAATCAATTAGCACCAAAATAAGAAGTATAAAATAAGAAACCCGTCTTCAAATCTTCTCCTAAAATATACGAGTCACCAAACTCGTCTTCAAAATCTTCCCTTATAAGAAATGACAAGAAAAACATTATTAGAATTTAAAACTTGATTTTCCATAATTAAAGTGTTGAAAACGATTTTGTCGGAATTGAAAATAAACCGTACTTTAAGATGGAGAGCGAAGAGGAGATTCTAGAAATATAAGTTAGGACGGATTTGAATAAGAAATGAAGGTTTTATGATGATTTTGCTCAAGAACGACGAAAAACGACGAAGAACGACGAAGAACGACGAAGAACGATTAAGAAAAGTATGAATTAGATCTTAAGTTGATTTATTGTAAAATGAAAGAGTAGTTAGTGGGTAATGGGTGAGTGAGGGCCGTGTAAATATAGAGGGAATATGGAGTCGGGTTTTGAAATTGTTGTTACGGGATTGACCCGGTATAATAATTATATTACCGTAATTAATTAGATTTTTCGGTTTTATAATATTTTAAAATGAAATATCTAATATTTATGTTATTATGTTATTGTAAACAAAGAAAGGAAATATCTAGCTAAAGAGAGAAAGAAGACGTGAGAAAAGAAGAGAAATCGGGTCTGTTTTTAAGCTTTGCGGAATTTAAAAGTTGACAGACCCTATAAAGTGACACATATCTTAGATTTTTATTAGTTTAATCATATTAATTAAAAAATCTAATATGAGTGGAAAAAAAGTGACATGGGGCGTGTGACTCATGTCAAAGTCGGGTTTCGGGACTTAAGTTGACCCGGGAATAGTTAAATGACGTTCGGGATTAAACCGTAAAAGTTATTCTTTAATTCCAAATAAATTCAAAATAATTATATTAAATTATCATAAATTCAAATAAATCTAAATAAAAATATATTAAAAATATTTTTTTTTTTAAATAAAATTTCGGTCTTCAAAATTACAAGGCGAGTCGGGAAAGTCAACGAAAGTCAAAGTTGACTTAAAAATCAAGAAAAGTCAAAGTCGACTTAAAAGTCAAGAAAAGTTAAATGACGACTTAAAAGTCAAGAAAAGTCAATGTCGACTTAAAAAGTCAAGAAAAGTCAAAGACGACTTAAAAGTCAAGAAAATCAAAGATGACTAAAAACGGGATTTTCATGAAATCTCTCAGAAATTCCAAATACGAACTCGGAATTTCAAAATACGACTCGAAACAATAAATTCTATTTTAAAAACTTAACCTTGCTGAAAAGTATCCTTAAGAAATTTTACTAGGAAAAATTGGGTACTTTTCGGGTTGTTACAATCACCCCTCCTTTTAAAAAGTTTCGTCCTCGAAACTTAGAAGAAGGAAAGTAACATATATGTAGGTCTATTTCAAAACTGTTAAAAATATACTTGTAATAACAATATAGGGTCTTATCAATAGGGCGGAAGATTCTCGTCTGCAGTCAAGAATCTCATCGTCCAAGTCAAAGACTTTAAAAGATACATTTTCGCATCAATAAATGGGAAAACTAGTTATCGAACGTCTCCAATAACAAGTCTCAACACTCCTTGACGGTAAAATACTTGAAATCATAAAACATTTCTAAAAGCTTTTAATTAAAAATTTCATAGTAAGGATAATAACTCTATTATCTATTCCTAAAATTTCCAACTAAAGCTTATAGTAATATATCTAAGAGAAATGATACTCGATAGAAGGAACTGAATATTCGAAAGAATAAATCGAATAGAAAGAAGAAAGAAAGAAGGAAAGAATAAAGAAGAACGAAGGATGAACCCCCAATACTATCTTCTCTCTATGAAAATTCTAATGTCGATTGTAACTCGACAATACTAACTGCAACAGAATCTAGTCCTCAAGAGAGTGCAATATATCCTCAACATTTTCAATCATCGGATTCCTACCAAAATATTTCATAAGTACGACACATCGAGTAACATCCCCCCATTATTCAAATTCAATTACAATCTTCTAAGGTCCATCGATACGGTAAACTCCATAACTAACAACCCATGAAAGATTCATTACGAACTCTAATCTTCTTAGCTTCATCAAAACTCTTATTGGAAACCACAATCAAAATATTTATAATTAAGGCAACAAGACCGCTAACAACCATAAGGTAAAAGAGATTTATCATGAAATCCTTTGATCCAATTTATTCCAAAATTCATTATCCTAAGTTATTAACAATTAACCTTCTCATCCTCAAAAGTTGAATCACAAACCTCAAAGAGATTAGTCACACAAATCTCGATTCACTTAACTTTTGCCAAACATAGGGCAATGTGACCGTAATCAATTTATTTATCTCTTCCAAACTCTCCATACATCGGTTTTTGCTTATAACAATATTCCTCAAGTTTGGTCATCCAAATCCAAAATTCCACAAGGTAATTATTCCCATTATGGTCCAACATTTAAAACAACTATTTTTCCAAGTAACCTTTAAAGAACCACTAAAATCCTTAACCACAACTGCTAACTATCATTTATGATTATTTCGATCCCCAAAACGATATTGCAACTTAAAGCCAAACATCATCATTACATCCCAAGGTATTTCCATCATAGATTACATCATCGAGCCTTGCTTATATCTATAATCCTCAAGTAATATGGTTCAACTTCCAACGAAACCTTACTACTTCAAACAAGTCCCCGATACCATAAGGTAAGATCATATATTTAAATCCAAGAACTATAGCCAAAAGCTTTTCCACCAAGCCTATACTCACAAACACTAATATTCCCTAAAATTCTAAGTTCTTCCGACTAAGTATAATATACCACAAACCAATGGGTATGACATCCAACAAGATGTTACAAGAGGAAGGTAAGGATACCAATGGAAAGATGGAGGAACTATCAAGAGTAATTTTCCAAGAGGCAAATAGGTTGGAAGAGAAAGAAGCACCTAGTTAGAAGGAAGAGAGCATAATACTCTAAGGACGAGAGAATTCATAGATGAAGAAAGAATTCTCTTCAATTAGGCTTGTAAATCTTCAAACCTTCGGTAGAGGATACTCCTTCTAGGTAACACATATTCCACCATAAGGCGTAATATTGTTCCTACCAATTTGGCTAGCCACCCAAGCATAGCCTCCTTGGCAATTGTCTTCTCTATGAGGAGGGACCTGGTTGGCATCAACAACGATCTCTTCTACACGAGGTCCAACTATCTTCATAAGAAACAAAACAAATTAAGTTACTCCTAACAATTAGCATAAAC
This sequence comes from Heliosperma pusillum, assembly GCA_022085475.1. Lineage (NCBI taxonomy): Eukaryota > Viridiplantae > Streptophyta > Magnoliopsida > Caryophyllales > Caryophyllaceae > Heliosperma > Heliosperma pusillum. The sequence goes on along the minus strand of JAIUZE010047313.1, from coordinate 573 downwards.
AAATAGACTACAACATAAATCTTAATCTACCCATCCTACCCTTCTATCTCACAAGTTTATTATTTTATTAAGGTCAAGTTATTTATACAAGGGTACACAAACGTGCGTCGGGAGCAAAAATGCTCTGATACCAACTGTGACACCCTCAAATTTGCGGAAAAATAAACAAGTACTTTAAATAAATAAAAGATGAGAATACGTTTCTAATAGGTTCACTTTTATGAAAATCTGGTAACATTTTAAACCGGAACCTACTATTAAATATAATTCATCATACAAAGGTGTCATAAATAAAAAGGTTCATTACAAAAGAAAATTTATATTATACATATGAATTATACAAGACGGGAGACAGATCTCCCGTATAAATACGGAAATAAAAGAGTGTATAATAATATACAATCTAAGAACCGAATATAGGTCCAAGGTAAATACTTCGCTCGTTAGCTCGTCAATGTACCCAATGTATGCATCACAAACCTGCCAACCGCATTAAATATAAACACGGAAGCCACAGTCAAGGGGGAGTAACTCCGAGTTCTTCCAGCCACGAAATGTCGAGTTTAATTAAAC
>JAIUZE010047311.1:0-17853 GCA_022085475.1 Heliosperma pusillum | reverse complement strand
TAGAAACAGAGTCTTTACCACATAGACTTGAACATAAAAATCATCATATTCATTACATGTTATTTTATTAAACTTCTAACATGTGAATTAATATACCATACCAAAACCCGTTTGACTTAAAGGATATCAAATTAAACTACGATCTCGTATTTAGAATTTCTAACATGTGAGAAATAATAATTTTACGAAAAACCTTTTAATTAAATATTTTACTTATTAATATTTCTCACTTGCTAATTATTACAAAACGTGATAAAATAACTATAACTCAAAAACCGTCACAAGTCCCAAAGTGGGACCCACGGGCTGATTTTGGCCGAGACACACATGGGCCTGGACTGGGCCCCACGGCCTAGTTTTGGGCTGTTTTGGCCTTTTTATCGATCTTACTAAAAACCGTTTCTAATTATTTCCCGCATGCTTAACATAATTAAAACCCGTCAAAACAACAACATAACAATCAAACATCGACACAACCCTAAGACCAAAACCCGGACCCACCATGGACCAACCCAGACCGGGTCTGAACCGGCCTGGACCGGCTGGTTTGGTCCGGTTCACAGCCACCTTATCTGGCCACCACCATCAATCACACCAAATTGTTTCTAACATGTTTTAATTAATCAAACACCCATTTTAACAACCAATTTAACCATCCATCATACAAAAATCATTATTATGAACAATCATAAAAATTCATCAAGAACACTAAACAACATAAAAATTACATACAACATAGAAATCATACCACTTATCATATTACTACTAAAAATCCATAAATCATAATAACATGAACCAAAAACAAAAGATGAACCAAAAATAAAAGAAACCAAAGCTATGTAACATTAATTCGTCGAGTAACTCGGAATCGTTACCTTAGCTAGCAAAATCAATTAGCACCAAAATAAGAAGTATAAACTAAGAAACCCGTCTACTAATCTTCACCCAAAATATACGAGTCACCAAACTCGTCTTCAAAATCTTTCCCTATAAGAAATGACAAGAAAAACATTATTAGAATTTAAACTTGATTTTCCATAATTAAATGTTGAAAACGATTTTGTCGGATTTGAAATTAAACCGTACTTGAAGATGGAGAGCGAAGAGGAGATTCTAGAAATATAAGTTAGGACGGATTTAATTAAGAAATGAAGGTTTTATGATGATTTTGCTCAAGAACGACGAAGAACAAATGAAGAACGACGCAGAACGAATGAAGAACGATGAAGAACGATTAATTAGATCTTAATTTGATTGATTGTTAAATGAAAAGTTGTTGGTGAGTAATGAAAAGAAAGAAAATATCAAGGCTTAAGCGGGGAAAAAGAGACGTGTGAAATGGAGAGGAATCGGGTCTGTTTTTACGCGATTTGCGGAGTTTAAGTTGACAGACCGATAAAGTTACAAATATCTTAGATATTTTTATTAGTTTAATCATATTAATTAAAAGATCTAATATGAGTGGAAAAAAAGTGACATGGGGCGTATGACTCATGTCAAGTCGGGTTTCGGGACTTAAGTTGACCCGGGAATAGTTAAATGACGTGTGGGGTTAAATCATAAAAGTTATTCTTTAATTCCGAATAAATTCAAAATAATTATATTAAATTATCATAAATTCAAATAAATCTTAATAAAAATAAATTAAATTTATTATTTTTCAAAATAAAATTTCGGTCTTTAAAATTACGAGGTGAGTCGGAAAAAGTCAACGACAGTCAAAGTCGACTTAAAAGTCGAGAAAAGTCAAAGATGACTTAAAAGTCAAGAAAAGTTTATGACGACTTAAAAGTCAAGAAAAGTCAATGACGACTTTAAAAAGTCAAGAAAAGTCAAAGACGACTTAAAAGTCAAGAAAAGTCAAAGATGACTAAAAACGGGATTTTCATGAAATCTCTCAGAAATTCCAAATACGAACTCGGAATTTCAAAATACGACTCGAAACAAAAATTCCTATTTTAAAAACTTAAGTCTGCTTAAAAGTGTTAGTAAATATTTTTACTAGAAAAATTGGGTACTTTTCGGGTTCCGTGTATTGTAACACCCCACGTTCGTTGAAGAGGTCCATTGATAGGCTTAAATGACTAGTGCTTAAAGGGTTTGAAAGTACTACTCATATCAGCAAAGTGCACTTTCTTTTCTGGTCATCCATGCAAAAGAACTCAAAAGTTAAGCGTGCTTGACTGAGAGTAGTCTTGGGATGGGTGACCTCCTGGGAAGGTTCCCGGGATGTGCATGAGTGAGGACAAAATGCGCTGGAAAGGACCCGTGTTGATCTGTGGGCCATGTACACAGCCTGGAGAGCTATCATGAGTGACCGCTCCCGACCCAAGGTTTGGGCCGGGGTGTTACAGTGTGGTAGGAGTATGAGCTGTGAACTTCGAGGACGAAGTTCGATCTTAAGGAAGGAAGACTGCAATACTCCGTATTTCTACGTATTGGGGACTCGGCCGAGTAGGGCTTACTCGACCGAGTGGGTTGTGCACTCGGCCGAGTGCACTCGGTCGAGTAGAGGCTACTCAACCGAGTAGAATTGGCTGATGGTTGGAACAATATTCTGTTCTTGCGTACTCGATCGAGTGAGTTGTACTCGACCGAGTACATGTTATACTCAATCGAGTACGACGGATTTCGAGTATTAGTCGGACGGTTGATTAAGGGTTTATAAGAGGAATTGGTTTTTATAATTCAGTTTACGATTTCATAATTACAAACCCTATTCTCTCAAACACTCTCTAATTCGTCAAGAACAACCTTTAATCATCTCGTGCCGTATCCGATCTTTCGCTATCTTGGTTGATTACTGTTTTGGAAAAAAATTAGCTAAGTGTGTTTTTAGAAGACGGGTCAAAGCGGTCAACGAAAATAGCCCTAAATTGAGTGAAAAAATGACGTAAAGAAAATAACATCGGAATGGAAATGAGCGTAATAGTAAAAGAACACAAGAAATTGGTGACGCGGAAACCCAAATTGGGAAAAACCGCGGGGGGAGTCGGAATCCCGCCAAATGATGCACTAAGTTTTGTTAATGGGGTCGCGAATAGGAGCTAGATGAAGAATACAATATTTGAGAATGAGTGCCATTGTAATTGTAAAGTTTTGTGATAGAGTAGAATAATGTGAGATGCCTTCCATGCTCTGTACCTTCAGTTTTTATAGACTCTCCAAACCCTAATCTCCTCCTGCCGCTCCTCCAGAGATCTCTTCCTGAAGACCCTCAACTTCCCTATTCTCATGGGATTTGTTGCTGACTAAGTCTTGTTCTTGCTGTTGATGAACTTAGCAAGTACAAACTTTTCCGCTTGTCCAACTCAGCTCTCTGTGTGCTTCCTTTTCGTCCACTCAGAGCTTGCCACGTCGTTTCCTTAATATGTGGTTGAAAATTACCCAAACAATTACCCCCAAGAAATTACTATCCACTTGCATCTTATTTAATAATGGTAATTTCTTACTTTTAATAAGAAGTTGACTTGTCGCACAACTTCCGATTCACTAATTCCTATCTCCCATTAATCTCTTAAACTACCCAACTAACTCCCTTCTCCCAACCGCCTACTTTAATCAACCGCCCCAATTATATCTTTTGTTCAACTATCACCTCTTAACACCCCCCCTCTTTCTCTCTCCAAATATCCCCCTCCCACGCCCCTTAGTGCGCTCGCCATTTCTTCCCTCCGTTCACCATTCCTTTTCATCGTCCTCACATTCCCAGGTAGTTTCTCCTCTCTTGCTATGGTGGAGAAATTAGATCGCCCTATTTCTCCTTCGCCTCCGCCTTCTCCCTCACTTGATCCCGATGTCTTCACCCCCACGGGGATTCTTCGTGAGCAGTATCTATGCGATTCGGCTATTCTCACGCTCATCTCCCCGACGCGAGGAAGCGGTGTTAGGTTCATATACCTACTCATAAGACATTTCTTATGAAATACTAATTAACTCTTTAATTAGTTTCAAGATCTAGTGCATGCAAAATAAATAAAACAAAGTAGAGAAAGATATTGTTCCTCACATTGTTGTTTTGAACGAATAAAGGGCACAAGAACAAGACTCCTTCTTGTTCTTGTTCTTGAGCTTAATGGTATATGGATGAACTTCCAAAAGCTCCAAGTATAGGAACTCTCCTTTTGTTGCACCTAGACTTACCCTTAATCACTCAAATACTTGTTATACTAGAACAATATATGAGTACCCTTAAAGACAAGTATACAACACTCCACTTACTACTTTAGTAATATGGTGTTTATACTCCAACACAAGTTCTATGAAACTTCTAAAGTTTCTAAGTATATTATTGTATTTTCTAGTGAGATGTTGTATGTATTTTCTTATGAGATATATTGTATATTCAAAACCAAGAGGAAAACATCCTCTTAAAGCCTTCATCAAGGCCGGCACCCCCTTGGGAAGAGAGGACATGCCTCTTCTTTTTGCCTTATCAAGATCACATGGTGGATATAGGCATTAGGCTTTAGTAATCATTATGTTTAATCATCATTAGTATAATGTTTAAAGCCTAAACCTACCCAACCACCCCACAAAGCCGGTTTTGACACTTAAAATGGACTCCATATTATATTTGTGATTTTTGTCATTTGTCACACAGTGACATGTGATATGTGACATGTGACATGTTATCTCATAACATAATTATGTATTTAACTAATTTAAATACAATTTCATGTCAAATAAATTAAACTTAACATTTTAAGTAATAATTTATAATCACATATATATATATATATATATATATAATGGTTCATCTCATATTTGGTTGATATGATCTACAACTAATTGTAATTATGATCAACCAATCATGCTTATCTCAAATGTTTCATAAACATTAAGCATTCTAATATAAAAATTCTATTATTGAATCTTATTTAATCACATTACAATAAGATATACATTTCTCACTTGTAAACTTGTTCTGTTTAAGGAATTAATTAATCAATATCGTTATACAATTAATTAATATTCTTGATTAGGGAATCGTCCTTTCGGTGTGACCTCAAGGGATCAACTGATCACCACCGTCATACGACAGTAATGTCAAACTCTAGTAAGCCAATCATTACTGATTAATGTGGATCAGTTGACTATAATGCTAATCATCCCTTTGTATTCCTGTTAATGAGATTTTATTAAGTGATCGCACTATTGTTGAGGACACTCACTCCAACAATCTCCCACTTGTTCGCAACAAGTGTGCGTCACCAATTCTCTTGTCCTATTTTACTCTCCCACTCAATGCAAGGTGTCTTGCAGGTCGTACTTGCATGTGATCATATCTAGAGTGGTTTCCTCGATCTGGAGAGTAATTGTCTGACCAAAATTATCTACCGTAGATACCTTCCGAGCGTGGCCACGCATTTCCAATTCACTACTCCTCGAGTGGCCTTGAGATATTGGATAACCCTGACATGGGGTTGGACAATTCCTATCGCACTATTCCATTCGTTCACTCACAGTCCTTCATGACCTAATGATTGCCCATTCACCCGTTTTTACAGAATGGCTTGGGCAAAAATCAAAGTCAATCAGAAACTATGCCGACTTGGGCGAATAGTCTCTAGTCTAAAGAATTGACTCAAAAGAATACTATAGTAGCTCTCGCCACGACCAGGCTTTATGAATTGCCAGAACTCTATAAGCGGTCACTGCCCGACAGAGTGTCCCATACAGTCTGCCTATGTGATTGACTAGTCATCTCATATGACTCTATGGCACTTGAACTTGCCATCAACCGCATCACACTCTAGTCACTTTGATACGTTACCTCATGTAAGTAACTAGGGGCTAAGGCTATGTTAATCTAGTTCACTTTAATAGGGTTCAAAGTTGTCATTACAACCTATTTGGATATAACAAAGCACAAAAATGAGTTTTATAAACTCAAACGATAAATGTGATTATCACATATGAACAATCAACAAGATGTTGTTGCTTCATATCTTATAATCTAAAGTATAAAAGTTCCATGAAACTTCATGAGTCATGACCATCTTGTCTAAATGCAATAAAAGCTTAGATGGTGGATATACTATGTATCCATTTGTTCCAACTTTATAAATTGCTTATTTTCTTTCCAATCATCGTTATTCCCTAATAACATGAAGTTTATCTAAGTACCTCATTAGATCTCTATCTAGTGTTGGGCTCTTAAATCTTGAAAGATGCTCCCACTTGTTATCATTATAACTACGTGATGGGTATCTTGGTGGAAGGGTTTACTCATTAGATCCTTATAGTCCACCTCATCCTCATCATCGTGTACTAAGATTCTATTTGTAGAATTTACAATGATTGACACTTCAATCATCCCTTTTACTTATTCGCTTTTAATATAACAAAATTTAGCCTTGGATTTTATCAGATCCTTTACAGATTTGGAAACTTGGGTTTGTGTGACACTTAAAACGCAACTAAGTTATTATTACCAAACATAAGAATAAACTCATAGTTCTCGAGAATCTCATGGATATTCTTGAAGGCTATCCAATGACTCTCATGTGGATTACTTGTTATCAATTTGTCATGCTCCAAGCATACAACTTATCAAGGTATGTGCATATCTTGGCATACATGATTAGCCTAATGGCGGAAACATTAGCAATCATGTGTATCCCCTCTCATCTATCACTATAGATTTTGGATACCTACTCCTTGTCTTTCATCTAGAAATGATTTCCCAAACATTGCTCCACGGAAGGCAATGTTAGTACATCATTCTCAATGACCAATATGTCTCCTACATACGAGACATGGGAGATATTCTTGCCTTAGATACAATATGCTTCTTCCAAGTCTTTCATCTAGAAATGATTTCCTAAACACTCCTCCACGGAAGGCAATGTTTAATACATCACTCCTAATGATTAGTATGTCTCACACATACAAGACATGGAAGATATTTTGCTCCCACTAATCTTCATGTCCATACATGATGATATTTCACTCCCACTAATCCTCATGTCCACACATGATATATCTAGCTCCTACTTAATTACATGCATAAACATGGCTCTTCGACAATTCGAGGAAACCATTCTCTCTTGTTATGCCATGAGTGTTCTCTTAGGATCACACATTGATCTCCCAAATTTTGTATGACAACTTGTGTACTTCTAAATTCCCATTTAGAAAGGCAACCTTTAACAACTCTTTGTCATTTGTCATACATATACGTGGTGTAGATACAATTTTCTTGAATTTCAAAGATGGTTATATTTTGAACTTATATATAATGCTTTATAATAAAGCTTTATTCACCTTGGGGAGGTCCAAACCTATCCAAGTGATTTCACTTATATATAATCTATCTTATACAACATGGCTTTTATGTAACTATTTTAAATTTAGAATGATAACTGCCAACCCATTGATCGTAGTCTTATCACTTTCAAAAAGTAGATATTTTCACTTATAAGCTTTAGATCATAGTCTTATCACTTTCAAAAAGTAGATAATTTCACTTATAAACTTTCGACCTTGGATGACTTAAGAACATTTTCTCTTGCCTTTTTCTTTTGCCTTTGTTTGTGGCATATTTTCTCCCACTCTATCCTTTAGTAAATACGTTTATTTATGTTTTGGATAGCACCATGAGCCACAAACAGTTTTGTTTCTTTAGGTGTGATTGAGAAAATTCTTCTAAGGATAGCTTCATGAGCTCTATTCCATAGTCACAAACAACTTTGTTCTCCAGGTATAAGTAGGGTATAATGCTCTCGTTAACTCTTATTAACTTCGAGCGATCTATAGTAGACTTATTTGTTTAGACTTTACTATTCTAGCTTCTCTATAGACTCACTCTATTTAAGCAAAATACTTGGACTCTTATCCATGTCTTGAACAAATTTAGGATTCTTAATCCTTCCATAGCTAGTATGGAGTCTAATTGGCGTATTAAAGATCCTATCTTGGGTTTTATATGGATTGTAAATCTCCAAGTGTGAGTTCGTCAACTCACTTTGACTTATGCAATTGACCTTTTTTTATCCCATATAAGTTTTGACGTCTTGTCACAATGCCAAAGTGAGAATCCCATTCTTAACTTTGGTTATTCATAATGATCCAATCATTATATTCCTTTTAAGATCAATTTAGTCGTTTATGTTTCATGATACTAACATTGCATGATGAAAAGGTTTAAGAACATAAAATAAATTCCATAGATATAGTGACTTGGGTTGAAAACCAAGTCACCATCAAAATACAACAATTGTTTAAAGGAATTCAAAATACTTTCCATGTCAAAACATGGAAATGAAATAGTTCAACAAACCAATAATTAAAATGCAATAATAAAATAGAAGACAAATAGCAAAATATCGCCAAGCCCATCATAGGTCTCCTCTACGTGGTGGCTACCCTAGCTTCCTCGTAGATCCTCCTAGGCTTGCTTTGCCTTGTCCTTATTCTCATGCCCTAAATGTGATCAATAAGGGTGGTGAGAATCACAACTCGTATCAAAATACCAAAGTTGAGATGAGTATCAATAACAAAAACTTTGGGAAGAACCATTACCAACTGGAAGAACCCGTCCAGCTTTGATGTCTCCCAAGTACTTGGAGCAATTACGCTTCCAATGGCCCGTGCCATTACAATAATGACACCTGTCCTCGGACACGGCTCCCTTCTTGCCTTTGGAAGAGCTATTCATAAAAGCTTTCCCTTTGTCTTGATAGGAGTGAGTAGGCTTGCTTCCCTTGTTCCCTTTGCCTCCACTTTTCTTGAACTTCGCCTTGCTCTTGACATTGATGTTCAAAACATCCTTACTAGAGCTAGCTTGAAAGCCCATATCACGTTCGGCTTGCACAAGCATCTTGTGCAACTCATGAACCGTGACGGTGGCATTTTGCATGTTGAAGTTCACCCTAAAGTTGACAAACCCTTTGATCTTATTTAAAGAGTGAAGTATGCGGTCAATGATGAGAGGTCAGGAATCTCTATTCCTGAAAGTCCATAGACCTTAATTAGACTCCTCTAATTAGTTGCTAAATTACTTGTTAATTTAGTATTTAATGATCTATGTAACATGCATGCAAATATAAAGACATTTATATAAGAGAAGAAATTTCCTCACATTGATATGGAAAATATAAGGGCACAACAAGAAATCCTTCTTGTTGTTCTTGAGCTAATAATATGGATGAACACAAATAATCTTCAAGGTAGAAGATCTCCTCTAAGTTGCACCAAGATTAAACCAAATAATCTACCCTTATTATTAACTAGATAATAAGATAGATATTATTCTACTAATATTATAACTATATTACTACACTAGTAATACTTAGTAAATATTAGTGTTTGAGAGTTTTAGTAAGAAGATGAGGTTTTTGAGAGAAGTAAGAAAACAAAGCACAAAATGAAGTAAGTAAAAAATGAGCAACACTTGATCATTTTATAGGCCATTTGGCCGGACCTCACAAGCCAAAATTGGACTCTTATTTTGTTCATTTGATCACATGCATTGGAGTGGAGTGTTGTAGAAAAGATGATGATTATATTCAATTTGTTATGTCACTTTCAAAAGGTAACTAAGGAGTGTAAACATGAACAAAAATCATCACCCTTGTAACTACATTATAACCGGCCCTCTTGGCCTAGTTAGATCCATTTTGATTTTATATATTTGTCTCAAAAATATTTATTGATCATATGGTTAATTATCTTGTATAATTAAGTGTTAATTTGATCATATAACAATTATATGACTCAATTAAATAAATAATATGTACTTAACATTTTAAGTAATATTTTTTACCATTATATCAATTATAATGGGTCCCCACAGCTTAGTTAATTATTTTACAACTCCTGGTAACGACAATTAAACTAATTTAACTCATCTCAAAACCTAAATTAATTTAGTATTTAACGATTAATACTAAGTTAAATCTTATTTAACGTTATTAAATAAGATATAAATTATTTAGTAAATTTCCATAATTGAAAACTAAGTTAATGAATTTGAGTTCTTAACTCAATTTAATAAGTAACTCTCGTACATATCGAATATATGTAATGTACTAATTAACTGTATCGTATACAAATAATTAGTTACTATTTGGATTTCATCCTTTAGGTGTGACCGAAAGGGATCAGTTGATCACCGCCGTCAAACGACAATAACGTCAAAATCTAGTCAGCCAACCGTTATTGATTTACGTTAATCAACTGACTAATCATATATATAGTCAATAAATATCCCAATTATATTCCTTAATAAGATTTATTATGTGGCGCACTATTGTGGAGGACACCTACTCCAACAATCTCCCACTTGTCTGACACAAGTGGGCGTCACCGATTCTCTTGTCTCTTTATCACATCTCCCACTCAACGCAAGGTGTCTTTCAGGTCGCACTTGCGATTGACAATATCTAGAGTGGTTTTCTCGATAGGGAGAGTAAATGTCTGACCGGAAAATCTACCATAGATCTCTTTCCGAGCGTGGCCACGCATTTACAGTAACTACTCCTCGAGTGGCCTAAAGATGTTTTTACCCAACGTGGGTGGACAATTCCTGTTGATCCATCTACTCTGTATGTTGCAGATCACCATGATCCAGAAGAAGTCCATCGGCCTCCTTTTACGGCACGACCTAGAACATCAACCAAAACCAATCGGAAACTGCACCGACTCAGATAGACGGTCGCCAGTCAAAAGAATCGAATTATAGGAATAAGATAGAAGACCCTGCCACGACCAGGCATCAAATAATTGATTTAAGGGTCTCTACAATGTCACTGTCCGACAGAGTGTCTTACAGTCTGTCTATGTAAACGACCAGTCATCTCCATGACCCCATGGTGCTGAACCAACCATCGATCGACTTACAATCTAGTCATTTCGAGACGTCACCTCATTGAGGGACTAGGGACAAAATACTAAGTTCGTCCTATTCACTTGAATAGGGTCCAAACAAATCTATTCGGATTAAACAAAGGAGTAAATTAGTCAAACTAAATTGTAAAAGAATTTATAATAAAACTCGAACAATGAATGCAATTATCATATATGAAATAATTAATACAACATTCAATTATGACATATTACATAATCTAAAGGAGTTCTGGTACACGTCTCAATCCCATTGTGACGACATGACCATCATGCTTAGCCTTTGATAAAGGCTTGGTTAAAGGATCAGCAATATTGTCATCTGTCCCAACCTTACAAATGTCAATTTCCTTTCTGTCCACGTAATCTCTAATTACATGATATTTCCTAAGTACATGTCTAGACTTGTTACTAGACTTGGGCTCTTTTGCTTGAAAAATAGCCCAACTGTTATCACAATAAATTGTGATAGGATCTTTGGCAGTGGGGACTACTGTTAGTCCTTCCAAAAATTGCTGAATCCACACAGCTTCCTTTGCAGCTTCAGATGCTGCAAGGTACTCTGCTTCTGTTGTAGAATCCGCTGTAACGCTTTGCTTGAAACTCTTCCAGCAAACAGCTCCTCCATTCATCATATAAACGTAGCCGGATTAGGATTTCATATCATCCCTATCTGTTTGGAAACTGGCATCTGTGTAACCCTTTACACGTAACTCAGTCTCGCCTCCAAACACTAAGAACGAAGCCTTGGTCCTTCTCAAGTACTTAAGGATGTTCTTTACGGCTATCCAGTGACTCTCACCTGGATTTGCTTGGTAACGACTTGTCATGCTCAAAGCATATGCAACGTAGGGACGAGTGCACATCATAGCATACATGATTGATCCAACAGCTGATGCGTAAGGGATCAATTTCATGCGTTCAATTTCCTCGGGTTTCGTAGGGCACTCTGACTTGCTCAAAGTGATCCCACTTCCTATAGGAATAAAGCCTCTCTTAGAGTCTTTCATGTTGAACCGATCAAGAATCTTATCAATATAATTCTCTTGAATTAATGCTAGTATCCTTTTAGATCTATCCCTATAGATCCGGATACCTAAGATGCGCTGGGCCTCTCCTAAGTCTTTCATTTGGAAATGTATTCCTAGCCACTCCTTTACAGAAGTGAGCATTGGAATATCATTCCCAATGAGTAGTAAGTCATCTACATACAAGACTAGAAAAGTTACTTTACTCCCACTAAACTTCATGTATAAACACGGTTCCTCGACATTTCGAGTGAAACCATTTTGTTTAATTACATGATCGAAACGATGATTCCAACTCCTGGATGCTTGCTTAAGACCATAGATGGATCTCTTAAGTTTGCATACCTTCTTAGGGTTTGATGGATCCACAAAACCTTCAGGTTGTGTCATGTACACTTCCTCTTTTAGAATCCCATTCAAGAAGGCGGTTTTGACATCCATTTGCCAAATCTCATAATTATGAAATGCGGCAAACGCTAAGATAATCCTTATGGATCGAAGCATGGCGACTGGGGCGAAGGTTTCGTCATAGTGAAGACCATGAACTTGGGTGAAACCTTTTGCCACCAATCTAGCTTTATAAACATCATTATGTTTGTCTATGCCACTTTTGATCGTATAGATCCACTTACACTGAAGAGGTCGTACCTCCTTAGGTAAATCAACCAAGTCCCATACTTGATTGTCGTACATAGAATCCATTTCAGATTGCATGGCTCCTAGCCATAGCTTTGAGTCGGGACTAGAAATGGCTGCTTTGTAGGTAGGTAGGTTCGGTATTTCAAAAAGTAAACACATTATAGTCATCACCTTCCTATATATACCCAGGTATCTATCAGGTGGATGACCTAATCTGCTTGACCTCCTAGGTTCCGAAGAATAATAACCGTACCAGACTAAGAGGGAACGTTTTCCTCGTCGTCCTTTTCGGTTTGTGGCTCTTGGACTTCATCAAGTTCAAATTTTCTCCCACTCTGTCTTTTAGAAATAAAATCATTTTCTAAAAAGACTGCATCACGAGACACAAACACTTTGTCCCTGTGTTTATTGTAGAAGTAATACGCACGTGATTCCTTTGGATATCCTACAAAAATACATTTGTCAGATTTGGGTGCGAGTTTATCGTCAGACTTATTCTTAACAAAAGCCTCACATCCCCAAATTCTCATAAATGACAAATAAGGAACTTTTCCTGTCCATATCTCATATGGAGTCTTGTTTGCCGCTTTAGTCGGGCTTCGATTTAGTGAAAATATTGCAGATAAGATAGCAAAACCCCAAAAATAATCATGAAGCTCATTTAGACTCATCATAGATCGAACCATATCTAATAAAGTTCGATTTCTCCTTTCGGATACACCATTTAATTGAGGTGTTCCAGGAGGAGTCCATTGTGATACTATACCACAATCTTTTAGGTGTGAATCAAATTCATGGTTCAAGTATTCACCACCACGATCGGATCGTAGGGTTTTAATCTTTTTATTCAATTGGTTTTCTACTTCATTTTGAAATTCTTTGAATTTTTCAAAAGCATCACTTTTATGCCTCATCAAGTAGACATATCCATATCTAATCAAGTCGTCGGTAAAAGTAATGAAGTAGTGATAACCACCTCTAGCTCGGATAGTCATTGGACCGCATACATCCGTATGTATAAGTCCTAATACTTCACTTGCTCGCGTCCCTTTTCCCGTAAAAGGAGCACGAGTCATCTTGCCTAGAAGACAAGATTCGCATACGCCATAAGATTCGTAATCGAATGGTTTGAGTACTTTAGATGAAACAAGTCTCTTTATGCGTCGTTCGTTTAGGTGCCCTAAACGACAATGCCAAAGGTATGATTGATTAGGTTCACCTGTTTTGAGCTTCTTGTTTTCTACATGATAGACCTCTTTTGCAATATCTAAAACATAAATACCTCCAATAGAAATGGCCTCGCCATAAACCATTTCATTAAAAGCAAAAGTACAACAATTGTTCTTAATGCAAAAAGAAAATCCTTCCATGTCTAACACGGAAATGGAGATAATGTTCTTGGTAAGAGTTGGAACATAATAGCAATTATTTAAATACAACTCTAAACCATTAGGCAACAGAAGAACGTAGGTGCCCACGGAAACTGCGGCTACCTTAGCTCCATTTCCCATGCGTAGGTCCACGTCACCCTTGGCTAGTGCTTGCACGTCCCTCAGCCCCTGTACATGATTACAAAGGTGAGAACCACAACCGGTATCAAATACCCAAGAAGAGGTACTAGCAAAGTTAATATCTATCATATAGAGTGATGAAAGAATTTTACCTGACGTTGTCACACAACCGTCTTTTTTGTCTTTCAAGTACTTGGGGCAATTGCGTTTCCAATGCCCTTTGCCATTACAATAATAGCAATCCGCCTCCGCGTGTTTGTTGACCTTGGGCTTGGCCTTGTAAAAGACCTTGCCCTTTCCCTTGCCGGATTTCTTGAAAAGGGTCTTACCCTTTCCCTTGTCCTTCCTCACCCCACGGTTCATGTTCTTCATTTTCATGGTAAAAAAAAGAACATCCTGGTTCACTCACACTAGCCTCCATTGTCCCCTCTCGATTGGGTGGGGGAGTGCAGGGAGTTAATGGAACTCTGTTGTCCATGCCATTCATGTTATAGTTCACCCTAAATTGGGTGAACTTAGGTGAGAGTGAATGAAGGATCTTACCCACCACTAAATTCTTTGGAATTGTGCACCCTAGACGCTCTAAGGTGTCTGCGTGCTCAACCATTTTGAGCACGTGTGGACCAACTTCTTGGCCCCTTTGAAGCTTAGTGTCAAAGAATTTCGTTATCGCCTCATATTGGACAATTTGAGGGGCTTGCGAAAACATCGAAGTGATCCTCGTGAATATCGCATATGCATTGAGAGAGATCAATTGGAGTTTGAGTTTGGGTGATATTGACCAAATCAAGACATTCTTGACGTCATTAGCAACCTTCAAATAAAGGTCATATTCGGCCCGAACCACCGCGGACAATCTTGGCGCGGGTTCGGTGGGGGGTTCTTCAACCAAGTAGCGAAGCACGTTATCGGATAACGCGACGCTCTTGATCGTTGATTCCCATTCATTGAAGTTACTTCCGTCATCCTTTAGGACACACTTGTCCATGACGGACCTCAACCATGAGTCTCTACCCAAGGTTACAACGTTTGATGATGTCGACATTATGCGAATATGGTAACTACAACAAAAAGAAATATATAAACATTCATTGTTAATTTACTTGAAAAACATTTTAACAAGTTTAACAATTATATAATGACCTCTCACTAAATTATATAAATGATTCCAAGACCCAATTTTTAAATAAAAATAGTCATTGCATGCTACCTTTATCTAGAAACGGTAAGTCATTATTTGACTAATTCTACCCTTAGAACTCTTGGTTGACGGATTTCAACTAAATCCATCTCCTAGTCCCAAGATAACGCTTATCTCGTTGAGTCCAATCCAAATTTAGCTTGTGATCGTATCACCCTACTTACCCGAGGTAAAAAGGGACCCACGAGCGTGGTAGCCCTAATGAACACGGGATTCATAGGTGTTATTAATTGGTAAGGCTTATCTCAATTTTTTAACATGTGAGAGATCTTGTCAATTTAGTTATTAATTCCCTATAAGTGAACTAAGTCGGTGAATTGTGAATAACGTTGAATTGACAATAACGGTAAATAAACTGCATGTGTGACGATTTTGGCATGAGAGGAAATAAAGCAAGCAATCAAGCAACAATAAAATCCTAGTATGGCCACCTAGCTAATCAAATTAACTAGATAATTACAAATTCGGAAACCAACTCCTTGGTCCCTTGCCTCTTCACTTGGAACACCTTCCAAAAATGGCACCGTCTTGAAGGGGGGGAGTTGGGTTTTGGAGGCTTAGTGTCCCTCCAGTTAGTTGCAAACCATAAATAAATCTAGTAGTTCACAGGGTATACTTTGTATTATAATCAGTTGATTAACGTTTATCAATAACGGTTGGCTTGCTAGATAAGTTTGACGTTATTGTCATACAGATGGCGGTGATCAACTGGTCCCTAAAGGTCACACCTATAGGATGTGTTTGAGAGATGTGATTATTTGAGAAAATAATCATATTGATGCCCTATTATATGACTAAAAGGTTAGTCAGTGTATTTGACTAAAAGGTTAGTCAATGTGATGATGAGACGAAAGTTAGCTGAGACGAATTAACTGTAATTCGTAAAATTGAATATAAAAGGTTATATTTAATTATAGTATATAATGTAAGCTAATTAAACATAAACCGTTATAATTAATTGGCAAATTATAAATATACGGATATTTATAATTAATGACGGATTATAATGTCGGTCCATGTAAAACGACGATTATAATATATTACATTATATTGGAAGCTAAAATGACCAAAAACGAAAGTATCCAGATACACTCGGTTTTTAGTCAATGGGTAGTTATTTTTTAGGAGACCAAAATATCTCCTCATATATAAAAGCCCAAATTGAGCCGTGAGGATAAGAGTGAAGGCAAGGAAATTAAGCTTGGATTTTCTAACCTAATCTATTCTTACTGTGCCTCCATCTCAACCTACACACATCACAACAGACAAAAGTTAACTGTAACTTTTGACAAAACACAAAACCTTTTCTCATCAGTGAGATCGCGTAAGAGGTTCACTTTCTAGCAAAAGAAAAGGGTATTTCTCAAAGCATTTTGGGTGAGACGATTAGGAGGATATCTATTTTGATATCTCTGTTCTTTACGCCAATTGCTAAGGACCAAAGGTTAAATTCGTTTTCTCTATATTTTATATCGTTTTCATATTTATGACTCGTAATTCATATTATATAATTTTGTTATAATCTTAAATTTTAAGGGGATGTAAACTGTTATTTCCCACAAGTGGTATCAGAGCATTTGGCTACAAAATTGTATTATATGTTTTTCATTTTTATGAAATATAAATTTGAAGAAAAAAAAAATTTGATTTTACCGAAAAAAAAAAAATTTAAAGTCACGACTGGAATTTTTTTTTAGCCGTGTGATATTTTTTTTAGGGTTTTGTTCTTTCCATTGTTGATTTATTGATATTGTTATTTTAAAAGGTTAAAATTCAATATAATAAATTTGTGGTTGTTTTAATTTGATAAGGATTGAATTAAAATAAAATGGAATTGTTTTGATTTTTGTTGTTGATATTGTTTTCGGATTCATTGTTTTAAATTGATAATTTTTGAATAATGATTCAATTTTAATGATGTTCAAAGCGATTGTGATTAAATGAATATAAGGATAATCGATTTAATCATGATATAGATGTTCATTTTAAAAGGTTAAATTGAATAATCTAGTTTGAATCAATATTTAATAACGATTAGATATTGAATTTTGTACCGATCTAGCAATATTGTCAAAACCGATTTTTTATCTCTCCGTTGCTGCTACTGTACAGTACAAATAAAAAAAAAAAAAAAAAATTTTGTTTTATTGCTGTCCGCAGCAGTTGTTTTATTTTTTTTTATGTTTTTTGTTTTCGGTTTTTTTTATTAAACCGTGAGAAATCAAAAAAAAAAAAAAAAAAAAAATTTTTTTTGGGTACTGGTACTGTTCACGTGAACAGTGTCCCGTAGAGAGAAAAAAAAAAAAATTTTGTTTGTTTTTTTTTTTTTGACATTATAATGATAATGTTTGTTTGTTTGTTATTGTGAAAAGGTTCACAATAATATACCCGATTATTTTAAAAAGGTTTAAAATAAAAATGGATTATGGAAGATTAAAATTGTTGTGGGCAATTAAGGAATTGTCACATAATTTTGATCGGTTTGAATGGTGGTTTGGATAATTAATCAACATAATTAATGAATTATGTTTTGTAGTATTAATTTATATAGTTGATGCATTTTTTTGTTGAATGAATGAATGAATGGTTTATCTTACGTATTTTTGCAATTGGTTGAAAAATGTAA
>JAIUZE010047310.1:0-17772 GCA_022085475.1 Heliosperma pusillum | reverse complement strand
AGAGATGGCGGACTAACCCATGGGCTACTACAATAGATGGCCGGACCCCGATCGGTCTTGCTCGACTATCAACTACGGAGCTATCGCTCCCAACACTTTTGAACTCCGTCATCGTGTCATCTCATTCATTCAACAAGACATCTTTCATGGGTTGAAGAATGAGGATGCTCATGAGCACTTGGTAGGCTTTAAGGAGAAGGTGGGAACAATCAAGAGGAACGGGATCACCGAAGACCAAATCTTGCTCATGCTATTTCCTTTCTCCTTGAAGGAAAATGCAAAGAAATGGTTAAATTCCCATGAACCCGGAACTTTCACCACTTGGGCTAGTCTCTCAAAAGCCTTCATCACCAAATTCTACCCCCCCTCAAAAACCGCAAGAATTCGACATGAGATACAAACTTTCAAACAAAAAGGCTATGAGACATTGAGTGAAGCTTGGGAGAGGTTTCGAGATCTTCTAACCTCTTGCCCTCACCATGGTATCCCGAAATGGTTGACTACTCAAATCTTTTTCCAAACTCTAGAACAGAGATTTCGAGACATGATAGTGGCGGCCTCCGGGGGAAATTTCGACAAAATGAACAATGCCGAAATCACGGAGATGATTCAAAACATCTCCGAGATAGAGAATAACTATGGTTCGAGGGAGAGCGAGGGTAGAGGTGAAGGGCCTAGTAGGCTTGAGTTGGAGACAAAACTCAAGTTGGATGAGCTATCCAAGAAGTTTGACAACTTGAGTCTAGACAAGGGCAAGGGGCAAATTCACCATATCCAAGGGGAGAGACCTAGTCATGCTAGGGTCTACTATCTTGAGCAACCAAGGTCTCCTCCAAGGACCTATTCTCAACAACCTATTTGTGACACATGTGGTGGTGTCGGCCACACATATGACTTGTGCCCATCCTTTCCAAAAGATGACCATGTTCAACAAGATTGTTATTCTTTGCAAGATCAACCAAGGTATTCCTATCAACGCCATGAAACTTTCTACCGGGCTTTTCCCAATCAAGATCCGAGGATTTCCTATGAAGGTCAACCCTTGGACCCCAAATATCAAGCTCAATACCAACCACCACCTAAACCCGACTACCCAAGGTCTTACAGCAACAATAACCAAGGCCAAAATTCCGACTCTAGGAGATTTTCACAACAAAGCAACCAATCCTATGTCCCTCCTCCATTTAGAGAACAAAGAAACAACAACAACCGAAATCAACACAACAATCACAATCCCCAAAATTTCCAACAACCACCCCCCTCAAATAAACAATCCAACTCTTCCATTGAACAAATCTTGAAGGGTATGGATAATAGGGCCATGCAACGTGAGGCAAATACGGAACAAATGATCAAGCTCTTGAGATCCGACATTTCTAATGTTCAAGCTCAACAAAGAAATTTTGATTCCTACTTGGCCAACCAAGAACCCATAACCGTTCAAAAAGGGGAACATGTTCTACCAATCCAAGGCTCCCACCCTAAGGATGCCCAACCACATCACCAACAATTACATTCTATCACTTTGGTGGGTGAGAACAAGTTGAAAAATCCTCAAAAACCCATGAGTTCCAATGAAAAAAGAAAGTTGAAGGGCAAGATGGTGGAAGACCATTACCCTAGTGAAGATGAAACCACCCAACCTCCTCCAAATGTGACCCAAGTTCACACACCTCCTTTACCTTTTCCCAACCGGCCCAAGGTCGTGAGTAAAGAGAAGAAATTTGCAAAGTTTGTGGGAATGCTTAAGAAGCTTGAAGCCTCATCACCTTTCACCGAGGTGGCGAGCCATATGCCACTTTACACCAAATTTCTTAAGGAGGTGTTGACCAAAAAGAGGAGCATAACCAATGATGGGCTTGTAGCCTTGACGGGAGAGTGTAGTGCGGTACTTTTGAATAACATGCCTAAAAAACTTCAAGATCCGGGGAGCTTTTCTATACCTTGTATGGTGGGAAATATTCCGATTTCAAGAGCTCTTTGTGATCTAGGAGCTAGTGTTAGCATCCTTCCTCTCCCCCTTGCAAAAAGGCTTGGCCTTGAAGATTTGAGACCCACTTCCATGACCATACAACTTGCCGACCGCTCGGTCAAATATCCTAAGGGAATTCTTGAAGATATCCCGGTCAAAGTGGGTAATATCTACATCCCCGCCGACTTTGTGGTCTTGGACATCCCCGAAAACCAACAAACCCCAATCATCCTTGGGAGACCATTCATGGCAACCGGAGGTGTCATTATTGATGTCAAGGAAGAGCACCTCTCCTTTAATGTTGGTGAGAGCAAGATTGATTTCTCTTTGATGGAGGCCTTGTCCAAGCCGATGGTGGAAAGTGTCTACTCGGTGGATGTCATTGAAGACATTGTTGGTGGGTTGAGACAAGAGAAAAGTGATGAAAGTGATGACTTGTTTGGTGTTGTAGCTTCGGAGAGTTCTTGGGAGAATGAGATAGATTGTCTTATTGATGATGAAATTGAAGCATATTTGAATTCTCCAATTCCATTTCATTTAAGCTCTCTTGAAGGTGATCCTTGGCTCTTTGGCTCCTCCTCTAGTTGGGAGAGCCAAGTTGATGAAATTGAAGAGGCCATGAGGGAAAATTGCTTGGGAAAATCTCTCCTTGATGAAGAAAACGGTGAAGTTGAGGTCTTGCTTCCTCCTTCACCCACCACTTTGAAGCCTTCTATGCCCTTGTCTCTTGATCCTCTTAAGAGGGTGAGTGTTTTCACACTCTTTACCCCTCCCGTCTACCATGATACGCCACCCAAAATTACCAAGGGGTGTGGAGAGTTGCCATGTGAGTCTAGTTATATTCTACCAACATCTCCTACTTTATACCACGAAGAAGACGGTGAAGAGTCGATTGAGCTTGGGTTGAGTTTACCGGTGTATAATTCTTTGAGCCCCATTGTCGTTTACTTGTGCTTATTTATGGGGTTTGCTCAAGAATTTGATAAGTTGCTCCGGGCTTTGAGCAACGATGATGCAAAGCGGTGGCAAAATTGACAAGCTTCCCTTGTGGGTATGAGTAAGTGGACCACTTCACTCCCTTGAGCATATGCATTTCGATGAATTTTATTCATTCTTAGGCATTCATGAGTTGAATATTGTCCCTTACCCCACTTTGAAAATCCAAATAAAATTTCCTTGAATCCAAAGTTTTCCCCCAAGCATCCAAATGCGAGTTAATTCAAATTAGCTCTCTTCTCATTTCAATAAACAAACTTGCATCCATGTAGTTAGCTTGCATTTATTTTAGACTTATTTCACCTTTTGCATTGTCATTCACATTTTCTTGCTTTTGCATTGTCATTCACATTTTCTTGCTATTGAAAAACTCAAAAACATGTTTTTCCATTTAGTTTGCTCTTTCCCTCCTAGCTTTTGGACCATTGAGGACAATGTCCGATTTAAGTGTGGGGAGGAGATTAGTGTATATAGATTAATGTATATAGTTTAATTTTGAAAAATTTGAAAATTTGAAAATTTGAAAAATTTGAAAAAAATCCTAAAAATTAGTCTATGTTGTATACATTTTTGTGTGCTTCCTCTTATCTCAGCATATAGGTGCACCCACATCATAAGAAGCACGAAATAAGGAAAATGAAGACGCTATGGTGAGATCTTTCCTATTCTCTTCTTCCTTATCTCTTCTTCTTCTTACTTGTTTGAGGAGGACGGGATGTGTTGATGACGATGTTGTGGATTTTGTTGATTGGCATGTGTGCCACTTGTGTGTTGTTAGGAGATAGCACTAGCTTGTGTGTCATATAGTCGGTTAGAGCATTTGCATTTAGGTGTATATATAGATTGCATCACGGCATATAGTTGCATTTAGGAAATTGGTTTTATAATTTGTCTATTTGGAAAACTTGTTAAATATGCATAATCCCTTCTAGCTACTTTTTCATTCATAAAGTGTTCATCTTAATCGTGGAATTTTGGACGCCCTAGGTTGTGTATTTCTAATGAGTTTTGACCCGTCTACTAATGACAAGTCATGAGTTTGCACTTACTCCACCTCGACAACCCCAATTGATGTGAATACTCCGTTAGTTGAAAGAATTCTTAGGTGACCGTCTTACTATGCAACCAACCTTGATTCATTGTTCTTCCAATTCTACTCACAAAAAGGAAACAACGCAAACAAGCCAAAAACTTTGAGTCAAGTATCGTGTTTTCTTGTTTTCGTCGAGGAAATGCAAAACGGAACTTCTAGGGATTCTAGTGGGCCCACATATTGGGTACCACTCGATGCCACTACGGTGGGGATACCCCTATTGTTGGTTCCGACCGCGTGTCCTTGACGGAAACCATATGCTATAATGTCAAAAATTGCAAATTAAAATGCAACTCAAAAAGAAAGAAAAGAAAACCAAAAGAAGAAAAAAAAATGGAGAAATGAAAAAAAAAATTCCAAGCAATAAGACTCAAATCTCTTTTTCCTTTAACCCTTCTTGGATCAATTACCCTTGAGTTGCATAGTGAGACGGGACGACCCTTGTGTCTCATTTAGTTGAGAAACGTGAATTCTATATGCTATTGTGTTTAATAACGTCACGGGGATCTCATTTCCATCTTCCATTTTATCGCTCTTGACCAAGCTAATAGTAGACGGGACTCGAAATTTCATTAGTCTTGCACCGCTAAGAGGCGAACACTTTTCCATGCTTTATGATACTAGTGGCCAATAAGGATCATGCATTTATTTAGACGGTTTTCCTTATAGATATCGTCGACACAAGGATGAGGCGTGTGACTATTCTTTTGTTCGGTGCATTCTTGTCATGGTCTTACATGCTTATCATTTGGATGCATCGCAAATTTTCCGCAAGCCCCCACTTGCCTTGCAAGGGAGTACATACCTCATTGTATTTCGTTGTGAGTTGAAGGGACGGAGAAGGCCCGTTAATTGCCTTTCATCGGATTCTAGTAGTTTAGTTTAGCTTATTTAAATAAGGGTCGTGTTTTTGCTCACTTACTTACTCGGGGACGAGTAATGTTTAAGTGTGGGGAGGTTTGATATACGATTATTTTAGATCGTTTCCCCTCTTTATTCTCTTATGTTTTAGCGTAATTAGCTTAATTTAGCGTCGGTTTTATCGTGTTTTAACCCTTATCCCGTGTACTCACATACTATTTAATTCCGTCTCAATTTATAAGGAATATGCCGAGACAAGAACGAGACGGGATGAAATTCGAGAAACCGTCACAAAACAAATGAAGAAGAAGAAAAGGAAAAGAAATAAAAGAAAAAGAAAAAGAAAGAAAAGAAGAAAAAAAAGAAGAGAAGATAAAAGACGGAAGTAGCAGCACCCTCCAGCCGGTCGGACCAACCGGCAGCCGGCAAGACCGGCTGGGTCACGCGCAAAGGGAAAAAAGTCGGAGAAAGAACAGTAGCCTCCAGCCGGTCAGGGCCACCGGCAGCCGGTCCGACCGGCTGGGACGTCATTGGAAGAGAGGAAGAGCAACGAAGGCGGAGGAAAGAGCAGTGGCCTCCAGCCGGTCAGGACCACCGGCAGCCGGTCCGACCGGCTGGGACCACCTACATTCATGTTGCGGGAAGAAAGGAAGAGTAAAGGACGGACAAAAGTCCAAAAAAGCAGAAAGAACTGGGAAAGGGACGGAGGAAGGTCAAAAACAAAGAAAAAGAAGGAGCCCACCATTTTTTTTATTAAATGAATGTTCCATTAGTTAGTGGAGTACGTAATATATTAGGAGATATTTTTAGAGATAGAATTTAGACCGTCTCACTAGAAGAAAAACCCGTCTCACTAGATTAGATTTTCTTAGTTAATTTCTTCCTTTAATTCTTCCCCAAAATTTGTAATAGTTTACTTCACTCGGATTTTGTATGAAGATTAAGATCGAAAGATCGGGTTTTTATTCAAGTTCGTAACTTTTCCGTCTCGTCTTTGTTAATCGGTAAAGATTCAATCTTTCCTCTTTATTTTCATAGTTATTTACATTACTAGTCTTTTAATTACTTGTTTTTGTTTATTTATGAAGTTTTCATGTTGAATATGTCTTCCCTTGTTTATTTCATATAAAAGTATCCGTCTTTAATGTTTTCCTTAACTAGTACGAGTGAGTAGTGTTAGACTAGGGTAAGATGGGGGATTTAATGTGAGTTTATGGGTTGATTATGGTAATTGGGCATAAAGATTAAGTCTTTTGGTAGTCTTTTCGTTTTGTGCACACAAGGTGTTTGTTGAAATGCTTGAATGAGTAATTCGAGTCTTTCTCATGTTTTATTGCTAGTTTGAGCGAGAGCTTGGACTTGTATTGTTGTTGTTGTGTGTGTTGGATGTTTAGGGAGAGGTTAGGGCGAGAACCCGATCGAACCTTAGGCTAGGGCTTGTCTCGCATCGAGAGTTGGAGGCTTGCCCTTTAATCCGTCTTACACCGAGAGGTGGAGACATGTTTACTCTATCTTTAGACTAGTCCTAACCCCCACCATAATTGACCCATGCTTGCATTGATGAACCCATCCACCCTAGTTCCTTTTAGTTATTGTTTTTACATCGCATATTCGCCTTCTTGTGAGCCTAGTTTATCGTTAGTCTTCTTCAACTTGCTATTTGCTAGAACTAAACTAGAACTCAATTAAACCGCCTTAGAACCATAATCACCGTCTCTTGGGATCGACCTCCTTACCCTACTACATTAATTAGTTTGGTATAGAGAATTATAAGTATTTGTTTGATACGGGGGAGGGCGACTAACCCTACATCAACTATACCACAATCCTTTAGGTGTGAATCAAATTCATTGTTCAAGTATTCACCACCACGATCGGATCGTAGGGTTTTAATCTTTTTATTCAATTGGTTTTCTACTTCATTTTGAAATTCTTTGAACTTTTCAAAAGCATCACTTTTATGCCTCATCAAGTAGACCTATCCATATCTACTCAAGTCGTCGGTAAAAGTAATGAAGTAGTGATAACCCAATATAGCTCGGATAGTCATTGGCCGCTACATCCGTATGATAAGTCCTAATACTCACTTGCTCGTGTCCCTTTTCCCGTACAAAGGAGCACGAGTCATTTGCCTAGAAGACAAGATTCGCAACGTCATAAGATTGTAACATCGAATGGTTGAGTATTTGATGAAAAAGTTATTTATGCGTCGTTCGTTTATGTGCCCTAACGCCAATGCCAAAGGTAGATTGATTAGGTTCCACCTGGTTGGACCAATCAAGTTTTGTAATGACATGTGTTCGTAATAATATGTTTTACTCGATAATCATATGCGTGTTGATAATTGTGTGCTTCAGTCTTTATTCTAGCTAGCACAATTATGAGAGGAAAGATCAAAGGTGGAAAACTTTGATAAAAGTTTGTGAGAACAAAGTATATAAACAACTCTTCAGGAATAACTTGGAAGGAACATGGAAGTTATAGCTAACAGGCATCAACTTTAAAGAAAAGCGCTTCAAAACAAGATCTACATAATACTACACAAACTCGAGATGGAGGGTCTTTGTGATCAAGATGAAGAGATATTGTTATACTGAGCTCTTTTTGAAGATTAGATAGTATAGGTCGGTTCATTCGGTAACCATTCCTTCGAGAGATTTTATGTTCAAAAGTTATGGCTTTAGTCTATGACTTTGGATGATAAAATATTGATGAATGATTTTGGAAAAAAAATGTTTTGAAATATTTTCAAAAGTGAAAGAGTATTTTTATATTTATCAAAAGTTTTATTAGAGAATATATGTATGAGATTCTATTGGTTAGTAATACAACTTATGGGTTGTCATGCTACCTAGGGTTTCTAATATATTCTATCTCAATTTGTTGTTAACCTAATTAGCCCACCTAGTGTTTGAGCCACCTAGGGTTTCGTGGAAACCTAGGTTTGTGCCACCTAGGGATTCGTGCCTCCTAGGGTTTCGTGGGCTAGGGGATTTCGGCCTCTCTAGGTTGTTTCCCTTGTTTACCTAATCTAGGATTCTATCATATCTTTACAACAATATTTTGTGATATTAAAGATAAATATATTTCTATAAGATAAACCAAATAAAATTTTGAGATAAAGATATTTCTAAAAGATAAGCAAAATTATTTTATGATAAGATTATGTATCTTTATTAATATTATACTAGGGTTTTAGATCTACTATGATTCTACTCCTATAAATACCATTCACATTACAATTTGAAAATACAAGAATACACACATTCACAAGGCATCTTATTTTTACTAGTGTTGATTTTCCAAAATCGTTTTAAAGCAAACCTTTGAGCAAATATTTATGATTTTTAGAGTTTGTTTTTAAAAGAGTCGTGCATCAATTATTATCAATCGCTTGAGTGAAATACGTTATTGGATAATAGTACATAATTATAAGCTTACAATTCTTTAACGGGAATCTGTGTGAGTTATATTGTACTTTCTTATTAGCGTAAGATAGTATAGAGTATTTAGCGATACTCACCTTGAGTTATAATCATAGTGTTGATTATACGAGTGGGTTGGTAATTTTTGTAATCCGTAGAAAGGTACTAAAAATTATTAATTGAGAATAGTGGACGTAGGTTTCAACGTGTGAAACTGAACCACTTCAAAAATCGTGTGCCTCTCTCATATCTCTTTACTTTTCGTTATTTCGTTATTTGCGCTTACTTTGATTAATTAATTAGTTGATTTTAATTCATAAGATCAAATAATTAATTACATATTATATAAATCGAAAAAGTGGGGCTAGTTTTTAATACTCAATTCACCCCCCCCCCCCCCCCCCCCCCCCCACCCCACCCCCCCCCCCCCCCCTCTTTCGTATTCGATCAATAGACTCTACAATTGGTATCAGAGCCTCGTGCTCTTGATTGCCTTACAGCAAGGAGTCTGATCCATTTATCTTTTTATTCTTATTTATTTTCCGCTGCATTTAATATTATTTTAATGGATTCCAAACATCTGAAGTGTCCCGTATTCGATGGGAAGAACTACAGTCTATGGAAAAATATGATGACCCATTTCATAAAGGGTAACGATTGGGAGTGTTGGCTAATAATTAAGAATGGTCCTAATAAGATCATGCTTGGAACGGCCACAGGCACTTCCATAGAAAAGAAAGAAGATGACTATGTTGAGGCAGATTATAAGAAAGCTGAGAAAAATTCAAAGGCTATTAGTCTGTTGCAAAACGGCATGACCCATACTGAATTTGATCGTTTCTCATCGAGTTCTACTGCCAAGGAAATATGGGATGGTCTTGAGTTAGCTTATGAGGGGACAACTGTTGTCAAAAAGCAACGTATTGCACTACTTATGCGAAAATACGAACTGCTCTCCATGGAACAAAATGAATCGCTTGACAGCATGTCCACTCGCTTCTCCAGTATCATTAATGAATTGAAAAATCTTTGAAAAACTTTTGACTCCGAGGAAATTGCCAGGAAGATCCTTAGAAGTCTATCTAAACGATGGAGACCTAAGGTGACGGTAATTGAGGAATGTAAAGACCTATCTGACCTATCTTATCAAGAGCTACTTGGAACCCTAATGGCTCATGAGATTACTCTTGATGAAGAGGCGGCAAATGATAGTAATAGCAAGAAGGTGGCTTTACAGGCCGAATCTAGTGAAAGACAAGATTCGGATCTTGAAGATGAAACAGTGTTATTTGCTAGACGTTTTAAGAAAAAGTTCTTTAATAAACCACAAGGGAAAACGTTTAACAATAATACCAACAAATCTTACAAGAAGCCAATTGAGTCAAAAGGGTCTCTTTCAAGTCGTGGTTGCTTCAAATGTGGGGATAATGATCACATGATCAAAGATTGCCCCACATGGAAGAAAATCAAAGACAAAAATCAACGAGACAAACCCAAGAAGGAATTCAAGCAAGTAATGATGGCTTATTGCTGGGGAGATCTCGACACAGAGGACGACGAGTCAGAGGAAGAGGAAGTCGCCAACTTGTGTCTAAGCAACGTCAGTCTTGACCTAATTTCTGACAGTGACAATGAAAACGAATCCGAGATGTGTCTTGTTGGCAACTCAGATTCAGAACCAGATTCAGAAGATGATGAAGAGGTTAGTCATCTTGAACTTAAAAAGCAAGTTAAGAATTTATCTAAGAAGTGTTTAATTAAGTATTTTGAAGAAGCCTTAGATCATTGTCATGAGCAGAGTCTAGAATTGAAAGATCTTAAAGAACAAATTCTTGACATTGCTGAGGAAAACCAACTCCTTAAGGCCAAAGCTAAAAAGCTCAAGTCTAAAGTTATGGCAACTTCAGCTATAACTTCAGACAAGACAAATGTTGAGAAAGAAGCTCTTGAGTCTAAAGTTATAGCTAATGAAGCCATAATCTCAGAGTTGAAGCTCAACATTAAGCTTCTTCAAGCCAAAGTTGTAGCTAATGAAGCTATAACTTTAGAATTGAAGAAAGTCAATGAGCTTTTACAATCTGAAGCTAAGGCAAAGAAAGTTGTTATCCTTGATCACGAGAAAGTAAACTCTTTTCTTTCTCAGCAATTGAAAGATTTGAAGGCTGAATTCTCCCAAGCCAAGAGTCAACATAATGAGGAGAAACTTATCTTGAACAAACGTTTCAATGATTTTCGTGAAAATTTCAAAAAGAACAATTCCTCCAAAGCCTCGAATGTAGATCATTCGTCGTGTGAAAAAGAAATTCAGTCTTTGAAGGAATTGCTCCTACATGCACGAAAAGTTCATGATAAGTGGCAAGGAAGTCAGAAGGTCTTAGACTTCCTTACCGAACAGTCTAATAATAACATGAAGATGGGTCTTGGTCATGAATGCTATAGTCGTAGAGACCATGATAAATGCAAATCCACTCCTTCTGACCGTGATTTTAGAAGAAGGAAGTACGTAAATCTTTCAGAATATCTGATTTGCAATTATTGTGGTCACAACGGTCATGTTAAAGATAATTGTGTCAAATATGTCAACGACAACAAAAATCAAACCGATTTTGTGAAAGAGCATGACGTGTCAAGTGTTAATGAGTCCGAATCTGATCCTCAACGTGATGAGGCTAGAAACAATGAGTTTAGATGGTTTTATGACATGGCTTTCGATTACACATATGTACCTTCAAAATCTAAACCTAATGTGAATCAGAAGCAGTCGTTTAAACCTAATGTGCGTCACAACAATAACAAACAATATAATAAACCTAGCAAACCCTATCCTAAGAAAAAAAGAATTGTCAAACAGGTATGGGTTAGGAAGGATCAAATACATAGAGTCACTAACCAAAAAGGACCCAACTTAGCGTGGGTACCTAAAAGCTGTATTTGATTCTCTTGCAGGTAATAGTGAAAGAAAATAATCTATGGTATCTCGACAGTGGATGTTCGAGACACATGACTGGAAACAAGAATTTATTTCTTTCACTAGAGCCCTTCAACGGTGGCAAGGTCACCTTTGGAGACAACAAAAAGGGCAACATAATCGGTGTAGGTAAGATTGGTATATCTTCTTCACATGCTATCAATAACGTATATCTGGTAGATGGCCTTAAGCATAATTTGCTAAGTATCTCTCAACTATGTGACAAAGGCAACAAAGTCGTTTTTCATTCAAATGTTTGTCGTATCATAGTTGAAGGAACTAGCAACGTTATCTTAGAAGGCTTACGTAAACGGAACGTGTATATGATTGATTTAAACAAAGTCACTACAAGTTCCTTTACGTGCATGAAAGTTACTATGGATGATTCATGCTTGTGGCACAAGAGGTTTGCACACATCAGTCCAACGATTTTAAAGAAACTCAAGTCTTGGGATTTAGTTGAGGGTCTACCTTCAATCAAATTCGAACAAGAAAAGATGTGTGACTCATGTGCCCGTTGTAAACAAGTTAGATCTTCATTCAAACCGAAACGAGTAGTAAGTACAGAACGTCCACTTGAGTTGGTACACATGGATTTGTGTGGACCTATGAAAGTTAGAAGCCGCGGGGGATCAAGGTACGTATTCGTCCTAGTCGACGACTACTCCAGGTATGTATGGCCTATCTTTCTATTTACTAAAGATGAAACTTTCGATGAGTTTGTAGTACTAATGAAGATCGCCCAAAACAAGTATGATAAAAAGTTAGTTTCCATTCGTACGGATCATGGCACCGAATTTGACAATCAAGCTTTTATAGAATATTGTAGGGAGAATGGTGTAGGACATAACTTTTCTGCACCACGAACCCCACAACAAAATGGTGTCGTGGAACGTATGAATAGAACATTGGAGGACATGGCCCGCACTATGCTTTTGTGTAGTGGCCTTCCTAAGAGCTTTTGGGCAGAAGCCATTAGTACTGCATGCTATGTGCACAATAGAGCTATGATTAGACCTATTATCAAAAAGACTCCCTATGAACTTTTAAGAGGGAGAAAACCCAATATAGCTCACCTTCGTTGCTTCGGGAGTAAATGTTTTGTCCATAATAATGGAAAAAGTAATTTGAGCAAATTTGATCAACGAAGTGACGAAGCTGTGTTTGTTGGTTATTCTAATCATAGTAAAGCTTTCAAAGTTTTTAACAAAAGAACGTTGTGCATAGAAGAAAGTGTTCATGTTGTATTGATGAAGAAGTGTGGCTTGAACAGTTGAACAGATGAGAAGTACATGAATGTCCAGACTCGTCTCTCCATAGATGAACGGGCCCAGAAAAATAAATGAAGAAGCTATGAAGGATCATGATTACTTGATAAATCCGCAAATACCTTGAACAGAGAACTGAGACAATTTTGATGATTACGAATGTCTCTTCGCAAAACAATGAACATGAAACTGAAGTTATAGCTGATGATGCTATACTTTGAACCAGAACCAAGATATGTAACTGAGTTTACCAACTTCAGCTATAAAACCCTAGCTTCCCAACTCAGGGGGAACCAATCTTGATTCTTAATCATTTGAGGAAAGTGATAGTTCATCAGATGATGATGAGCCTAGGAACTCTAAGAAATGGAAATATATGAGTTCTCATCCTATGGATAGTATCCTAGGAAGTTTGAATAAGGGAGTTCAAACGAGGCTAACATTAAATAACTTTTGTTCATTCTATTCTTTTCTGTCTACCATAGAGCCTACCAACATCAAGGAATCTCTTGCAGAATCCTACGATTGTGGCTTATGGCAAGAGGAGCTTCAACAGTTTCGAACGCCATAACGTATGGCACCTTGTCCACGACCTCCTAATCAACTGTGAGTCTGGTACTCGATGGGTATTCAGAAATAAATTGGATGATTCAGGAGTTATAGTTCGTAAACAGTCTCTATTGTTCGTTCAAGGTTTAATCAACACGAAGGGATGATTTGATGAGACATTCGCTCCAGTAGCAATCTTGAAGCTATTCGCTTGCTCATACGCCTTCGCAGCTCACAAAGGAATGAAATTGTTCCAAATGGACGTTAAGACTGCCTTTCTTAACGGTTATTTGGAAGAAGAGGTTTTTGTTGAACAACCTCCTGGATTTTTGAATAGCAAGTTTAAAAACCATGTTTTTAAACTCGATAAAGCTTTATATGGTTTGAAACAAGCGCCTAGGGCTTGGTACGACAGATTGTCAAAATTTCTATTACAAAACAATTTTAAGAGAGGATCTGTCGACAAAACCCTATTTCTAAAATCCGAGGGTTCTGAGTTACTTGTTGCTCAAATTTATGTAGACGATATTATTTTTGGTTCTACTAACAATAAATTGTGCAAGTATTTTTCAGATCTTATGACCTCTGAATTTGAAATGAGCATGATGGGAGAATTAAAATTCTTCCTAGGATTGCAGATTCAACAAACCAAAGAAGGCATAAAGATTCACCAACCAAAATATGTCAAGGAGCTAATCAGAAAATTTGGTATGGAGAACGCTCATCCAATGGACACGCCTATGGTAACTGACAAAAAGTTGACCTTAGACGAAAATGGTAAGTCCGTAGATGAGACTACATATCGAGGTATGATTGGTTCTTTATTATATTTAACTGCAAGTAGACCTGACATTATGTTCAGCGTATATGTCTGCGCTAGGTTTCAATCATGTCCTAAGGAATCACATATGATTGCAGTTAAACGTATCTTGAGATATTTAATTGGTACATCTAACTTATATTTGTAGTATCCACTTGAGTGTAATTTCAATCTAGTAGGATATTCAGACGCAGATTATGCGGGATGTTCTTTAGATAGAAAAAGTACCTCTGGATTCGCTACTTTTGTTGGACCATGCATAATAACGTGGGGCTCAAAGAAGCAAAATTCGGTTGCGTTGTCTACTGCAGAAGTCGAATATATAGCTGCAGGACTGGTATGTTCCCAACTACTTTGGTTAAAGCAACAACTATGTGATTATGGTGTTAATGTTGGTTGTATGCCTGTTTTCTGTGATAATACGAGTGCTATTGTTATTTCTAAGAACCCAGCTCAGCATTCTCGTACTAAGCATATATACATTAGACATCATTTTTTGCGTGACCATGTAGAAAAGGGCAACATTAAACTCGAATTTTGTAGTACTGATGTTCAATGGGCTGACATTTTAACAAAGGCGTTAGCGAGAAGACGTTTTGAGATGTTGCGGTTGGAAATTGGTTTAATCAGTAGCAATTAAATTCATCTTATTTATTTTGTGAACCTGCGTGACTGGCTAGATTAAGACGAGATTATATGACTGTGTCCGCATATTTCATTGCTAGTATATTTGTGTTTAATATAATATATTTTACGTGAGTATCTTGCATATTTAGTGTTTTATGGAAATTGAATTATAAACCACATATTTGCCAAAAACCTATCTTATTCACTTTCCAAAATTGAGCCAAAATTCTACCCATGTATTTCATGTTAGTCGAAATTACCAAACAAAAATCACCTTACCATATCTTCTTATTTACCAAATTCTATCCTTAGCATATCCCCAAAATTAATTACCTAAGATTCCTTTTCCTACCCAAATTCAAAAACAAAAAAAAAAAAAGGAAAAAGAGGAAGAGTAGGACGGCACCTCACGTGCACTCCTACAAAAACACAAACACCTTGTATGTCGACCAATCCATCACTACAACGCACCCAACTATTACCCAAACTCCAAAACCCAAACCGAGTCGGGTTCGGTGCTTGAACGTACAAAAAGGCGTCGATTAATAAAAAAAAAAAAAAGGTACAAGAGGGTGTTAGTGAAGAAAAAAAAAAATGGTGCGGTTGTTATGAACCCGAGAGTGGCTGATTTTTCGGGGCTTGAATCGAAATTGGATGTGTTTATGGGAAAAGTAATGGAGCGCCTTGATGCGCAAGATAAGAAAATTGTTGCGGTTGTTGGAAAAAAAAAAAAAAAAAAAAATGAAAAAACCGTGGCTATGGGGAACACTAGCTCTACCCGTGACCATGTCGGTTCGGGTGTGAGTAGTGAGTTGAGGTCTTGGATGACGGGTGTTGATGATTGCCTAGCAAAATTAGAGAGGAATGTTGTCGATATTCGACAAGAGATTTATAGGCAAAGAGATCGGATGCAATTCTTGGTGAGCCAAGGAGGTGCATTGGTGAAAAGCGGTTCGGAAATGCGTGAGGGGATGCACACTATACTTGATGCGACGGAGGCTCTTTCTTTGAAGGTTCGAAACTTCGATGTTTGCCTCACCAAGCTACTTATGTGTCGACGTGCCTTGATCGTCTTTCTACTATCGAGTACCGCACCCGACCCGATTACCTTAATCTCAACATCATCCGACAACCCAAAAAGCCTTGATCTTCTTACCTTAGCTTGTTTTGTTTCTTAAACTACTAATCCATTCGGCCCATTTGGCAACTAATACTCTATTTTGTGGTTTGTAGTTTTAATTAACATTTGCACTTTATTTTGCTTGATATATATCGTGTTATATTGCGTATTTTGCATATCTATTTCTTGCCTTGACATGTGTTATTCTAGTCGTTTCATGTCTTTGTTCTTGTCTTTTCAATGATGCCAATAGGGGGAAGAAATGATATGATTTGAGTCTTTGCTTAAGCTTGCTCCTTGTCAAGACTCGTTATCTCTTAAATTCTCTCAAGCTATAACTTTGGCTAAGTTGTTTTGTTCTTGCGATCAAAGTTGCTATAACTTTGGGGTGTTTTGTTGAGGGGGAACCATACTTAGTCACATTGTTAAGAAGAACTCTTGAGGAAATCATATGAGACTTGTCATCATCAAAAAGGGGGAATTTGTTGGACCAATTTCATAGTTTTGATAATGACATGCGTTTACGTAATAATATGTTTTACTCGATATATCATATGCGTGTAATTGTGTGCTTTAGTCTTATTATAGCTAGCAACAATTATGAGAAGAACGATCAAAGTTAGACATAACTTTGATAAAGTTTGTGAGACAAAGTTATAACAACTTCAGGAATAACTTTGGAAGTGAACATGGAAGTTATAGCTAACCAGGCATAACTTTAAGGAAAATCGCTTCAAACAAGATCTACATAAATCTACACAAGACTCGAGATGGAAGGTCTTTGTGATCAAGATGAAGAGATGATCCGTATACTGAAGATCTTTGTGAAGATTAGATAGTATAGGTCGTCATTCGGTAACTATTCCATTCGAGAGATTTTATGTTCAAAGTTATAGCTTTAGCCTATGACTTTGGATGATAAATGTTAATGCATGATTTTGGAAATAAAATATTTTAAATATTTTCAAAAATGAAAGAGTATTTTTATATTTATCAAAAGTTTTAATAGAGAATATATTTATGAGATTCTATTGGTTATTAATACAACTTATGGGTTGTCATGCTACCTAGGGTTTCTAATATATTCTATCTCAATTTGTTGTTAACCTAATTAGCCCACCTAGTGTTTGAGCCATCTAGGGTTTCGTGAAACCCTAGTTTGTGCCACCTAGGGATTCGTGCTCCTAGGGTTTCGTGAGCTAGAGGATTTCGGCCAACCTAGGTTGTTTCCTTAGTTTACCTAATCTAGGATTCTACTATATCTTTACAACAATATTTTGAGATATAAAGATAAATATATTTCTATAAGATAAACCAAATAATATTTTGAGATAAAGATATTTCTAAAAGATAAGCAAATATTATTTTATGATAAGATAAATATCTTTATTAAATATTATACTAGGGTTTTAGATCTACTATAATTCTTCTACTATAAATACTCCTTCACATATCAATTGTAAAACACACGACATACACACGAAACACAATACATCACACGGCTATTTATTTTACTTGTGTTGATTTTCCAAAATCGTTTTAAAGCAAACCTTTGAGCAAATATTTATTATTTTTAGAGTTTGTTTTTCAAAAGAGTCGTGCATCAATTATTATCAATCGCTTGAGTAAAATACGTTATTGGATAATAGTACATCATTATAAGCTTACAATTCTTTAACGGGAATCTGTGTGAGTTATATTGTACTTTCTTATTAGCGTAAGATAGTATAGAGTATTTAGCAATACTCACCTTGAGTTATAATCATAGTGTTGATTATACGAGTGGGTTGGTAATTTTTGTAATCCTTAGAAAGGTACTAAAAATTATTAATCGAGAATAGTGGACGTAGGTTTCAACGTGTGAAACTGAACCACTTCAAAAATCGTGTGCCTCTCTCTTATCTCTTTACTTTTCGTTATTTCGTTATTCGCGCTTACTTTGATTAATTAATTAGTTGATTTTAATTCATAATATCAAATAATTAATTACATATCATATAATTCGAAAAAGTGGGGCTAGTTTTTAATACTCAATTCACCCCCCCCCCCCTCTTTCGTATTCGATCAATAGAC
>JAIUZE010047309.1:0-63338 GCA_022085475.1 Heliosperma pusillum | reverse complement strand
AGCCGGGGCTTCCTTTTTGTGGTTTGACGAGCTTTGAAGACGAGTACTTTGAGTGGTACAATGCTATTACCCGTCGCATCATTACACCTCTAAGCCAAACTGTGAACGATGACTACGAGGATCATCACTACTATTATCCAACCGCGGCGGACTTCCAAATACTAGTAAGTATTTGTTTTCTTATTTATATACAAAATTACAAATTGTTTAATTCATTCTTTCTAATATAGAATTTACTTAATGTACAAATATAATAAATTGATTCAGACTCAAACAAGCATGGTTACCTACAACACAACTGAGCAAATGATTTCCAACAAGCCCGATGACATCCCTTTGGCTCAATATGCTATGATAGAGAAGATGCGGAACATGTCTCTCAATTCGCTTGTAAATACGGGACAAGGGCATCTGATCAACTACCAAGAGCCAAGGCCTCCTAGTCCACCAAGATATGACTTCCGTCACCTTGCACATAGGCAACAAGTCATGACTCAAGAAAGTGAAGAAGCGGAGTCATCTCAAAGAACACGCAAGAAGGGAAAAAAACGCAACTAGAAAATATGTATTAGATTTCAAATATGTGTTGGTTAGATAGTTATGTTTTAAGAAAACTTAATGTTATGTATTGGATTAAGTGTAAGAATTTTAAGCTCCTTTTATATCAAATTTATGTGTTTCTTGAAAAATGGGTATGGACGGTTGTAGGTACAAACACGTATGGAAAATGTTTTGGGAAATATTGTTATTATTGAGGTTTAAAAAAAAAAACTCAAAGAACTCAGTCGCTGAACCATTCAGCGACTGAGTACTTGAGCAAAATGACAGATCTTCTGCCAAGAGTCTGATTATTGACGTAAAAAAAAAACAATAATCAAAGAACTCAGTCGCTGAATGGTTCAGCGACTGAGAACTTGAGCTTGATGGCAGAGTTTATGCCAAAGGTCTGCTATTTGAGGTTAAAAAAAAAAATACATCACAGAACTCAGTCGCTGAACCATTCAGCGACTGCGAACTTGAGCTTGATGGGAGACTTTCTGCCAAAGGTCTGATATTTGAGGTCAAAAAAAAAATACACCAAAGAACTCAGTCGCTGAATGGTTCAGCGACTGAGTGAACAGACAACAAAAAAAAAAAATTTTGATGACGTGGACCCATTTTTTGTAAATAAGTATGAAAGAACCCTACTTTTGTAAATAAGTATGGTTCAAAGCCTACTTAAGAAAAAAATTCTTTATTACACACCTTAATGTCGTAAAGGTGCTCCCACCTATGGAGAGGACGGGAGGTAAAGGAGGTTGGTTTTATGTACTGTAACGCATGCACTGTTACAGACAAAGATGAGGTCTTCAGATGACCCATGATAACATCAACTGCCGTTTACTTCATACAACATTCCAACCACAAAAAGTAACGAATATTGGTCCAAGAAACGGAAACAATCTGATGTCATGTTCCTAGCTTAAATCCCAATATGAAACGTCTACTTGTTGAGTAAATATATATATTGTGGGTGTAAACTCAATGTGTTCAATTGTTGACACTTGGTCTTCCTAATTGCAGATCTTTATCATCCCTGTCTTAATTGGACTGCTTTTTGAGTTATTAATTATGGTGCCCATGCGAGTAACAGTTAATGAGAGCCCAGTTTTCCTTCTTTACCAGGACTGGGCTTTGGGATTAATACTTCTGAAGATATGGACAAGACTGGTGAGTGTATCATCATATTCACAAATATTAAGGAACATAATAAGATGTGTATGTTAATGCTAGTGAAAGATGCATTGTCATTAACTTCTATGACGATAAATAACTTATTACCGACTCCATGCTATTCATGCTCTTATTTTCAAAACCCCCTCACATAGTTTGAAAAGAGGGAAGAGCATGTAAAACAGAGGGTAGCAAAAAACAGGAAAGATTCCAAAAGAGAAAGCTGTACATGGGCACGAGACACCCCAAAAATGAAATCGGGTGGATACTAACTTCGGCTTGCTTGCAGGTCATGCTGGATCACATGATACCTCTTGTGGATGAGAGTTGGAGAGCAAAATTCCAGAGGGTGAGGGAAAGTGGATTCTCCAGACTACAGGGTTTGTGGGTCCTAAGAGAGATGGTACTTCCAATCATAATGAATCTTCTAACAGGCCTCTGTGTGCCCTATGTTTTAGCTCGGGGTGTGTTTCCTGTTTTTGGGTATCCCTTGGTAGTGAACTCGGCTGTGTACCGATTTGCATGGTTGGGATGTGTGTGCTTGAGTGTGTTTGTTTACTGTGCAAAGAGGTTCCATGTCTGGGTCACCAATTTGCACAACTCCATTCTGGATGACCGTTATCTTATAGGCCGCCGGCTCCATGATTTTGGGGAAGTTTCGATTGCTAGAGATCATTGGAATGAGACGGGAAGTTGTCGCGGGCTTGTGGCTTAGATGAGGAAACCTACTAGATGCATAGTTCTGTAAAGTCATAGTCTCAGGAGCAAACTTGTATAATGTGATGTAAAATTTTTGGGTGTAGAGTGATTAGTTGGTTTGTGCATAACATCCCGGTGTTGAAAATATTATTTCGTAATTGAAAGGGGAAAATGTGTTTTGCAATTGCATTTGCATAGCCTATGTAGTGCGTATGTAAGTTATTAAACTCTAGTATTCATCTTTGTTAGATTAATAAGATGAACTTTCAAGAGTAAGAGAAATGATGGTAGAAGAGAAAAGATTTAGAGAGAAGAATCGATTTTGTATTTATGATTGTTCAAGTGTTTATGAGATCAATACATGCCTTATATAGTTAGTTAGGATGATGGAGTTTTCTAACTAACTTCTAAGAACTCTAACTAACTTTTCAGCTAACTAACTTCTAACTAATCTTAAGTAGTTAGTTAGATAAATTTAGTTAACCATGTCATACAAGAAAATGGTATGTCGCCGATTTTACACTATCCCTCACAATCTGAAGACGAATAAATCCCCTCCCACAATATACAAGTGGGAGGGCACGTTTACCTAAAGCTGGTCAGGTCAATAAATTCCTTTAATATCCACAAAATCAAAATCTGGCTTTTGTATAACACTCGAGGAGTCAAGGGTCAAGACTGTAATGTTGAGTTTAACTTAGTCAAATTGCTTTCGTTCCTCCTGTTAATTTGGCATAAGGTTAGTTGATTACGGTGCTAATCAATTGTTCCGATTTGTCTGGTCTGGTTAGGGTAATTAGTTGGTCAAATACCAGGTTTATCATTACTAAGCGAACTCCATTACTGACCATCATACAGGCCAGGTCGTTATCGGATGCTGATTTTGAGTTTTTGAAAGCAAATGGCAGTAAATGATAACACAAGTCTCAAACCAAACAAATCAAAACTCTGATAGGTTCCGAAATCCAGTCTCACACCAACAGTACAACACCCAACCGTGTAGTTTCTCAAAACAATACTCAACCCAGACCTGGATCCAAATCAAAACCCGTAAAAGAAATTTGTGCCTCAGCGGAAGTTGGGTAGAATCCCTCAAGATAGGCTGTCAGTCAATGAGACCAGCAAGCTGAGCAGCAGAATTGTTATGCGAGGCCGGCTGCTGGACGACATTGCGTAAGACATCCATGGCCTCGGCGACCTTGGATTTCAAGGCATCTGGTGATTCCAGCAAATGGAGTACCTCAGGCTGGTCCATCTCTAGCAGCATTCCAGTTACTTTCGCTGCCATTTCTGGCTCCATCTGCTCCACCATCGGATACAGGTTCTCGCCCAACAACTGTTATTTTCACATAATCAAAGTTAAGTCAAAATTAAAGCACAACACAGATATGATCATCATATGCTACTTTATGACCGATTTGAAGACTAAATGTGACTATGTGAGCTCTATTAGTGACACGCTTGACTTCGACTGTAGGTGAACAAATGCGAGTTTGTGGCGAACATTTAA
Source organism: Heliosperma pusillum (assembly GCA_022085475.1). NCBI lineage: Eukaryota > Viridiplantae > Streptophyta > Magnoliopsida > Caryophyllales > Caryophyllaceae > Heliosperma > Heliosperma pusillum. The sequence continues at coordinate 59,416 of JAIUZE010047309.1, read as the reverse complement.
GGGAACAATGTGGATTTCGACTCCCGTGGATAAGCGGGCAAGCGATTTTGGGCTGGTTAGCCGGGACCTATATAAATGATTAAATTCTAACAATTGCACTCTCCGTACCCGCTTCTTTTGCAAGCTAAATGGCCGGTTTTTAAGGGTGGGATGGTCCTTAAACAACACTTACCTAGACCAAAAGTGACCCAACCAGAATCAACACTGAAACTGAATCAGCTGATCTAACCAGAATTTTACTGGTCCCAAACAGACCAGTGCCTCTAAACGATCAGCAATAACACCTAAAACACACTCAAAACCTAGAATATAAACAAAACTGATCAAACCAAAATACAAATAGACCCGAATTGACCCAACATGAATGAATCCAACCCGTATAGGCAATTTGTGTATTCTAATCCAACCACAGCAATGTTAGAACAGTTAGCCATAATAACTCTGAGATAGGGAATAGGAAAGAGCACCAACCAATCTCTGACGGTCGGGTGTAGCATTAGCAAGCAGAGTAGCCAAAGTGCCAACAGGAACCGTAGGAGATAAAGCACCATCATGTAATGACATGCCAGCAGTTTCAAACTGAACACTGGGGACCGCACCATAAAGTTGAGCATCCGGTAGCCCACGCGCAGGAAATCGATAATGTCCCCTAGATAGCATCTACACATTCAACAACCCATAAGCCAAAACCAAAATTTAAACTACAATTTGTCTTTATAAGATAGTCGCTAGGGGTCATATACTCATATGTAAGACCATCTCATCAAAAATTTAATTTATTACCTGATGCTGCATCATAGGCATGGGCTGCTGAGTTTGCTGGCTCGGAGCGCCACCTATATGCCTGCCACCTGGGCGATGGCCTTGCTGAACCATTGGCATAAAAAAATTTGGCACAGGAGCGCCGCCCCTTATACCTGGTATAAGCTGGTGCTGATATCCAAATGCAGCCTGAACAAGATTAAAAAAACAAATCAAACAAAAGATAATGAATTAGAAATAGGGACTATAAAGTTAAAACAACATCCTCCTATAGAATTAGCTAGCAGTCACCCATTACAAACCGAATGTACCCATTACAAACCGAATGTATATGAACTGGTTTATAGTTGACACGGCGAATTATTTTGGTCTACTCCTAACTCCCATTGTGAAAATAAGAAACTAGAGAAGGAACAAGGAAACAACACATTTATTCTCACAATTCAAATGAGCAGTACCTGGTGAACCTAGACTGAGTGATATAAAGACAAATTGACCACTACGCACGCAAATATCAAAAATAAAGCTGATACTGTATCCATAGAAGTTGAGATAATCCCAACCGGATAACCTACAACATGAGTGACTAACAGTTCCGGCTTTGAAAATCAGAAAAAAATAATGATAACTGAAAAACAAATACCTGAGGTGGCATCATAGCAGCCGGTGGTTGGCCGAAATATAGCTGCTGTGGAGCACCAGGAGGGTACATCGGCATTCTAGGAGCAGCAGATGGCGGAATCGCCACAGGGAGCATCTGAGAGAACTGAGCCTGGATACAGGAAACATAGCTCACAGCTTGAATTGATTTACACATATCCTCTTATTCTATCATATTCTTTTCATAATAGCTCTATGTGACAATCTAAAGAATCCTGAGTAAACATGAAATGTTGGAGTTGTATCTTTCGACAATCGCGCAATCACTCATCTAGATACGAGTAATATTGAAATTACACAAGTCAGGTTGATTAAAACCTTATTTCAAAAACGTAATATAAAACAAGATGAATGATCTAACAGTTCAACTAGAGAAAGGTTGTGAGTATTCATACTGAATACATTGTTTGAAAAGAATGAGAAAAAAACATGCAAATATTTATAAGGCTCAGTTAAGAAAGACATTATTGATTTCAAATGCCGCGGGAGACGAGAATCAGCATAGAATGTCTTGCATCATTTTCCTTATTTGAAATTAAACATGTAAGCAATTTATACATCGGCAATGGAGCATTCTTTAATATGGCAAAGCATATAAACGGCCCTACATGGAGAATGGGACAATTACGTATGCTTCAACAGGCTTGCCCAAGATGTTCCATTTTCTATATATCAAGAAGAAGAGAGAGCCGTAATCCCAAATTGATTTCGGGTCAGCCGACATGAAACACCACTTGAAACAATCAATGACGCGTAAAAACTTTCAATGATGTTCGATTTTCTATACATCAAGTGGAAGAGAGGCATTATCCGAGTTTATTTGGCCTAGCAAAATGATTTTATGATGTACAATTTATTTGGCCGAGCAAAATGATTCTAAACTTGCAAAAATAGAACGAATACCTGTAGCCTTGCCCTCCGATCTTCCCTGCGTTGTGCCAGTGCGACATAGAGAGGTTTGCTTACAACCATCTTATCATTCATTTCCGTTAACTAAATATATAACAAACATGAAAAATCAAATGAGCATTCAGATATTGTTCTATGCAGGGCAAGTCATATTTTAACTTACAGCTCGGGTTGCTTCTTCAGGGGTTGAGAAAGCAACAAACCCCGATCCTTTGCTTACACCACTAGGGTCTCGCATAACCTTCAAAATGTACAGACCAAAATCAATAATCATATGGACATAGACCAGCAACATAAAACCGATCTGTTCTACTTAATTATTAAGTTTCACAACATTCGATTTTGTTTTTTTTTTTTCTCAGGAATCCTGATTCTCGGAGGACTATCAGACACACAAGAATTTCGTAGGCAATCGGAAGCACAAATATGAAAACACAGAAGTCAAAAACGTTAAGTACCAACCTTGCAAGAGCTGATGGTACCAAATTCAGAAAATAATTCCTTCAGTTTATCATCATCGATAGTATCATCCAAATTTTTGATATAAAGGTTAGTGCCTTGATATCGGTCTGCTGCATCTTTAATACTCTGCTCAAATCGTTGCTTCAACTCAGCTTCCCTTTCAGCCTTCTTCTGCGCTTTACCAACATACCACTCCTTATCGTCAAACTTTTGTCCATTTAAACCGTCAACAGCCTTAGCAGCATCGTCTGCATTTTCAAAGTTCACAAATCCGAAGCATTTTGATTTCCCTTCAACATCACGCATCACAACTGCACTTGTGATTTTCCCAAATTGACCAAAAGTTTTTGCTAGATCTTCATCTGTCATAGACTCGGCAAGATTCTTCACATACACATTGGTGAACTTAGTTTTGTCCATAGTATTTTCTCTTTCGTGCCTGCGCACAAAGGGTCCGACAAACACTTGTTTGTCGTTCAATAACATGCCGTTGATTTTGTCGATTGCTTTTTGGGCAGACTCTTGATCTTCATACTGCACAAACCCGTATCCTTTCGACTGTCCAGAAAGATCTGTAGCCACCTTACATGAAAGGATTTTCCCGAAAGAATGAAATGCTCCATGCAATCCTTTGTTGTCAATGGACTTGTCCAAATTCTTCAAACGTAAACCCATAAAACGATAAATAAATAATATTACAAAAGTAATTTATACTCCGTAGTTAAATAAGATTATGGGGAACATAGATGACCACAAATCTTAAATGCTAGAAGAGACGAGAAATTGATACCTTGATAAAGATGTTTCCAGCTCCACTTTTACGATCAGCGGGATCACGATGAGAATGCATTATCCTGACAGGCTTTCCATTTAGAGGAGTAAAGTTCCAATGCTTGATGGCGCTCTCAGCTATATATAATTAGCAGAAATTAGAAATCAGGTACTTTGATATACAATGCATGCACAATTTCTAATGTTTTAAACCTGTACAAGAATCAATTTTTCACCAAGCAATCAGGTACTTTGATATATACACAGCAAATTAACCTTATCAAAGCGATAAAAAACCAGCTTGCCACGACGATTCAACTCGGAGTTCACTAATCCTTAAATCTAAGAGGTTGCCACAGTACACAATACCCTGAAAGTCACTTTTTAACTCATCCACTGTGACTGTCAAACCTTGACAGCAGTTTCTTTTCTAAAATTATTCGACATTCTTAACGAGATAGAGTGTAATGCACAACTCGTATCCATCCAACAACATAGGCCTACGCAGAATACCTGAATATTTACTCATCCAGCATTAAACTTATCCCTTATTATGAGGAAACCTGAAGATCAATCAGTAATTGATCAACTAACCAGCTACTCCTTCTGTCCCGTTCATTTGTTTACCTTTACTTTTGGCACAAAGATTAAGGAGAATGTAGGAGACCATTTGCGGGTAGGGGCGGTAGGGGCATTGGATGACATGTGGACAATATTCCCATTGGTAGATCAAAATACTAATAGAAAACCTTTCTAATATAGAATGGTACATAAATGAATGAGACACCCAAAAATGTAAATGGTAAACAAATGTCGGGACGGAGGGAGTATATGGAAAGAATTGAGAAAGCCAAACTAATTTAAGATTTCTGATATACAGAACATTCAAAGGTCAGTTCCCTTAAACCCTAATGTTAGAAACATACCATACTTACAAGTTACAACTTTGTAAAAGACATTTTCAGGTAAGCTCTTGTTTTAAGTCATCCACAAATCTAAAGCTACTTGGCAACACTTCTTCTTAAATCAAGCTTGACGATTTCAAAGTAAAAGTTTGCCACAATCATAAGTAACACCAAAAATAGTAAATCATAATTATAAGATTCAGGTCACACAGCACTTGATATATACATTTCACAATCATAGATTCAAGAGACCAAACCTACAACGAACATCCTCCGTCTCAATCATTCAATTACCGTTGATTAAGATACAACTCACCAAGAATTACGTTTAAAAAACAAAAGATAGACAAATGATTAAGAGTAACACGAACTAATAAATTATCATCTTCAGTGCCAAAAATACACATATGCATGCATAAAAAGAAAAAAAGTCGTTAAACTTAACATGAAACTTAAATTTGACGTAGAATAAAACAAAGCATGATAAAAATATAAAACAAACCATGAAGGCGATTAGCGAAATTGACGTAGCCATAACCAAGAGAGCGATGAGTGACCGAGTCTCTACAAACTCGAACCGAAACCACCGGACCCACTTGATTAAAAAGATCAAATAGTTGTTCATCTGTCACATTATATTCCAAATCTCCAACGTACAACGACGTCGTCACCACCACCTCCACTCCACCACCACCGCTGCCGCCACCTGTCGTATCCGTTTCGTTCCCCGTAATTTGATGACTTTGTTCCATTCTATTAAAACCTTGACTTTTTCAATAAATAAAAAATAGTTAGTTTTTTTGAGTAAATTTTACGACTTTTTTTTTGTTGTTTTTGGATTTAGCCCTTTTCCCTCTCCTCTAATTATTCGGAATGAAATCAAACAATGTGTTGATATATAAATATACTCAGTATTTACTGATGAATCTAAGATGATGAAAGTGTGGTTTTTTAAATATGGAAAAATTGGTTGTTTTTGGAAGGTTGTATTTTTGTTTTTTTTTTCTTTGGGTTTTATGAAAAATAAAGGAAGGAGAGGGAAGGGTAAGATAGGAAATGTGAAAGTGGTCGGAGATACGCCCGAGAAAGAGGATCGGCGCCGTAAACGACGGCGTTGACGACGGAAGGTTGAGAAAAAACAAATTAAAGAAAGAGAAAGAGGAATGTTTTTTAGAGGGAAACCACAAAGATTAAGAAATTGTCAAGTTTGTGTTTGGTAGCGGTTTATATAAGACGGAGGATTTACTTCGCGGGTTAGTTATGGCCGTTTGATTAAGTGTAGGATCAAATTAACAACGTTGATTTATAGGATTGAACAAATCCCAATCGTCTTGGTTACACGTACTTATTGTCCATCCCGAGAGTAAAAGCGCCATTTTTTTAGATAAAAATATTAGAAAATTTGATTATAATGATATTTATTTTACGGAGTTTATTTTCGCAGTACGTTTTTTACTCATTTCAGTACTTTTTACCTAATATTTTCCATTTGATACCCCTTAGTCCCTTACCCTCTCTCTCACTAAAAAAAGCAGAAATTATTTTTCCACTTTCTATTCCTAATCATTCAATTTCTCAAACCAATTTATTCAATAATTAATAAAAATTTAAACATAATAAGACTACTTAATCTGTTAATTGCAAATCATTGAACAAATTGATTTTTTTCCCCATAATTTTAGTAATTTATTTTATTGATTTATATGGTTTTGGGTTTATTAGGGTTTGTGATGGTTGGAGATGGTACGTTGGTGGTTGGCCGGCACAGTGAGGATGAGTGAAGACCGGCGGTGAGGGATGCGGCGGAGAGGGACGATAGTGAGGTTGTAGCGGCAGTGGGTGACAACGTAGTGGGATTTAGGGTGGTGGATACAAATATGAAGGATGGCGGTTGATGTTTGTCAACTGGGTTGGTCGTGGGTGAACGGCGACGCGGTAGTTGTGGTGTTCATTGGAAAAGACGAGGGTTGTGCTAGGGTGGCAAGGGTGGCTGAGAAGAGGGGATGGTGGTACGGTGGTTGGGGATAATGTGTGAATTTGGTGATTTTTTTCTCAAAAGTTTTCTATGAATGTAGTACAAGATCTTGATAAATGATAAGGGTAAAATTGTCAATAATGTACTAAGATGAGTAAAAAGTGTACTGCGAAAATCAGGACCCTTATTTTATTTTGAAACGGTTAAAGAATTTGTTTTCTTCATATAAAAGCTATATATTCCATTCCCATTCGTCCCGGTTAATTGTTATCTTATTTCTTTTTAGAGTGTCTCAGTCAATTATTATCCATTCTATATTTGGAAGGATTATTATGAGTAATATAATCACCTAATGACACTATCGTCCACATGTCACCCACTAAGTGAAACCACAAATGATGTCCCACTCTTTCCTTGGTCTTTGTGCCAAAATAAAATGACAACAATTGACCGGCACGGAGGGAGTAATAGTTTATGAAAAAACTGTGACCATAATTATCTTTAATATTTATAGTATTAATTATGAAGTAATATTGTATAAATAGTGAGATCAATTAATTAGAAGGCAAATATTTCATAGTAGAGTGTTACTGAAAAACTAAATGAGAAAATTTAGAGATGTGTTAATCTCGATTGTGTTCCCTATTCTTGTGGTCATTATTGTTTCTATTTTTCTCACATACGCCCTCCATTTAACTCTACATCACTTTTTTGTTTTTTCATATTTGTCAACGCGTATTTTGCGTCGTAAATATCTTTCGCTAAGTATTTGCGAAACTTGTAAGAGTTGGATACTTTTAATGTATTTTTCAAGACGAATCAAACAAGATTCAACATGAATATATTTTCTCTTTAAGTATTAGATAAAAATTGAAAGAGTCCTTTTGCTTGTGAATAGTGTACAAAAGAGAAAGGTGTGTAGATAAAGAGGTCTTCACATGTGAATTCCACATTGAAAAAAGAGGAGAGTGTTGTAGTTTATAAACGAAGGAGATCACCCATTGTCAATTTGTTTTTGGATAGAACATCCATGGACTTATAATCTGAACTCTCTCCATCGTATGTATGGGTGCGGCTCAGGCCCGGTAACGTAAAATATAACATGTTAAGGAGAAAAAGGATTATACATCGGAGGTACTACCTCAAAGTAGTATGATTTTGAGTTTTTGTGCATTTTTTTCGAGCTTTTTCAAGTTTATAAATTAAATTTTATATATTATATATGATGTTTTTTGAGTTTTATTGTAATTTTTTTGAGCTTAATGCTCAAATTAATAAACTCAAAAACTTTATAGTAAAACTATAATATACTCAAAAACTTTATTTTAAAGCTCAAAAACTATATTCTATGTGGTACTACATCAGAGGTACAATCCACTTACTGCATGTTAAGGGGGTGTGCTAAAGTAGTATAAAATTGATTTTTGGGACTTTAATCATTAGTTTAAGCTTCTGGCTGAGATATTTTCTTTATAAAGTGTAATGTAGAATTGCATCGAGGGAGTCTGTACTAAGAAAAAAACAAACATTCTAAGTTGAGGGATTCAAACTTTGTAACATTTTTGTTCAAACCATCTGGTCTAAGATCAACTAATAGCAAACTAGATAATGCAAGTTCAAGTAAGTTTTGAGCGTGTTACTATCAAGTTCGATTCTTCCAAGTGAAGGTCGGGTTACTCGGGTATAAGTAACGTGTTGGTTAGTTTTATGACGTCTAATCATAATTGTAAAATTAACAAATTAATCATTTTATTTGGACATAAGTTTACCATTTAGTTACTTAAGGAGCTATCTGCATTTTCTTAATGATGATTCTTATATCAGTGTGAGAAATTGTCTGTAGACGAGACGTGCATTCTTCTTGCGGTCTTCATTTAAGTGTCTTTGACGACGGATAACGTTGGTGACAGCATAAATTGACATTTTTTGCTGAAAATTTCGAAGTGCGTTTTAAAATGTGTAGAATTAGTCTGATACGGAGTAGTAAACTACGGAGTATTAGTGAGAGAAAATGTCTAATTGGATAATGGACTTATTATCAAGGAATTATATGATTGAATGACCTTTGGGTTTGTTGGACAAACATGTTTACTGCATTGTAACCTCTAAGATATTTGAAGTTTTTTTATTTTATTAACGAAATGAAGAATTGTAATATACAAGACATTTATTTTGATAAATAAACCATATTAATCAAAACCTTAAGGTAAAAGTTAAGGTCTATATATTATATTTATATTCTATTATGCCTCGTCACTCGATTTTTCACTTTCTGAGTTTGTGAGATATTGAGGGCTGTCACGGTTTGAACCCGTCACACTGACTCTGATTTTCCACTTTCTGAGTTTGTGAGATATTGAGGGCTGCTAGAGTTTGAACTCGTCACACTGACTCTGATACATGATATATGAATCATCTCAACCAAAACTTAAGGTAATGGTTGAGATTCATATATTATATTTATATATGAACGGTTTTCTAGAAATTCTAAACTAAGACTTAGAGGTAAGACCGTAATATTTCTAAACAATGTAATATAGTAGTAGAAAAATAAGGTAAGTCTACAACTAGGAAAATAAGTACAATGAGCAAAGGAACTATTTTAGGTAATATTTCAAATACGCCCCAATAAGATGGACAATCCATGAGATAGGCTGACAAGGAACCACGAGCAAGGAAGCAGTTTAGTAAGGAGGCCAACAAGTTGATCATTGCCTGAAATGTCACAAACACATAATGTAGCCATTACCTTGGACAAGAGATCGGTTGCGCTAGCCGTCGTTTGTTTCGATCGCGGGAGGATTAAGACTAGTATCCCGTCTGGGTACATACCTATGGCCATGAGCGGGAGAAGCGGAGGCGGGGGCACCAGTAGATCGGAGCCTGATGTCTGGTTTCGCACCTTAGTTATTGCGCAGAAATTGTCGTATGTAGGGACGACCGAGAACCAGCTGGAGGAGCTGGCTCCATCTAACTAAGAAGGTCAAAGAAAATGCTTTATAGTCCAGTTCGATTCCCCAGTCTTTTTTGGTGAAATAGACTGTTGTTAACTAGGATTCAGGCACTTTAATAGCTTTCCTCTCCGAGCCAACCCTTGACTCCCTCTTGTTGAGCCCGCCCGGGTGGAATGGGTATGTAAGCTAATCTCCTACCATATTTAATTTAGGATTTGGGGATCGTATTTTGATTCCAGAATGGGCGATCAAACTTGCCTTCTCCAGGCGCTATGAAATGGGGGTCTTTCCTTCGCGGTTGGGGGTTTGAAACCAAAGAAAGAAGATCCGGTTGGGACGAGCGGAATCTTAGCAGCGAGCATGGTCAAAGTGTTTTTTTCAACCAGGGGAGAAGAAAGCCGAGCAAGGAGAGTGCGTTCACGTGCTTCGTTTCGATCATACAAGGGAACCAAACTTTCTAGGACAAAAGAGCCCAACCAAGAATCATATTCGCTATGAAACTTGAAACCAAGAAGGCTTTTCAGAACCTAGTACGTACCGAGCTTACGAGCTTATATGACTAGGAGATACTTTCTACCCTTCCTAGCTGTCAATCCGCTAAGTAAGCAAGCAACAAGGAGAGGCTAGAAAAAAAAGGCAAGGGGCTCCCCGGCCATGAAAAAGGCGTGATTCATTAAATGATGGTAGATTTGCGTGCTGAACTCACCAATATATTTTGGTGGTGATCGAAAGGGTGGTGGTCAAAGTTGATGATAACATGCATAGTAGCTAGGTTTTGGTGGCCTAATGGGTTGTGGCCATGTTATGTTGATGGCTCGAAGGGTTGTAGCCATAATTATAGTGGTGAGTTTGTGTAAACTCATGTGGTGGCCGAAAAGGGTGGTGGCCATAAACATAATACTTGGTTGGATGCAATTCCCAAGGTAGTGGTGGCGGAAGAAGGATGTGGATATAGGCCGAACAAAGTCGGGTTTTGGATAGAGTCCGAACAAAGTCGGGTTTTGGGTGTAGGCCGAACAAAGTCGGGTTTTGGATAGAGTCCGAACAAAGTCGGGTTTTGGGTGGGTGTTTTAACTTCCGGCCTAAGGCTCTTTCCAATACTATTTACCACCCATTTGCACCCCACTTGCCCTTTGTGAGGGGGATTTGACCCGTCTTAAACTGAAGACAGGTCGATCCGACTTCAATGAGATTTTGTGAATGAGTTATATAACATATGGTAGAAACAAAGGAGTCCTTGTCACCCACCCAATCAGCATCACAAAACGCCTGCAGTTGTTGGGGTGTGTGTCGACATAGTTGAAGATATGGATGTAATACTCCATATTTCTAATAGGGGTCAGTCGCATGCGAGGTCAGTACTCGACCGAGTAGGTGTTTATGGTACTCGACCGAGTAAGGCAGAGTATTATTTTTGGGTTTTTTGACACTGTTTGGTGTCACTCGGTCCCAGTAAGAAAGAGACACGACCGAGTGGGTCATGGCTCGTGGGACTCAATCGAGTCGGGCCGATCTATATATTGCGTGTTTTTATTTGACTTTCTTTTTTTCTTACCCTTGTGTTTAAGGATTCATATCAAAAGATTTATAAACCGTCATAATCATATCTATTCATCCTAAATCAATCTTAAAACCTCATTACTACACTATTATCATCTAAGGAGGCGATTGATAAATCTAGTAAGAGATTATTCATTATTAATCTTTCTATTGGTAAGTTTAATCTATTCTTCATTTATTATGTAAGATTATAGTTAATAATATTTTTTAAATTTAAAGAATTTTTCTGTTGTGAACCATGCCTGTTTCTAGCCATCTTTACCCATCTCCAATCACCATTGTTTCTGCTTCTTTGCACATTCAGAATATACATGCACCCACAGTACAATTCCATAACATCATTCGCATCTGAAATCCGAAAAGAAAAGACTTCACAATCTCCAATTGAAAATTGTGTGTCGCAAACATATTTTGAAAATCAAACAATTATCAAAGACGCACGTACCCTTTTGGTAAATCTGTATTAAAAATCATGAAAGATTCCAAGGTGGTGTCATGAAATTTACATGTACGTTGAGGGTTGAATATAACTTGTCTTTCTTTGACTCGTTTTTTTTATTTATATCATTTTTTATTGTACACTAACCATTTATTCTTTTGTCATCTAACTTTACTAACATTTATTTATCATTACTAACTTTTACTCCCTCCGTCCCGGTCATTTCTTTACCTTTACTTTTGCCACAATTATTAAGAAAATAGGAGACGACCATTTGTGGTTGTACTAGGTGGATGACAAGTGGACAATAGTCTCATTGGGTGATCACATTACTCATAGATTATCTTCCTATTATAGAAAGGTAAACAAATGAATGACACACCCCTATGAAAATGATAAACAAATGACTGGGGTGGAGGGAGTATTTATCATTACTAACTTCTCGATATTAGTTTTTCGGAAAATTCTCACGGTACCCTCCAACTTTGATGTTTTACCCGAAATTTCCAAAAATTTTACTCGAAAAACTTTGAGTGACCATAACTCGGGTTTACACACTCGGAAAATGACGATTTTTTTTTCAAATCGTTCATCTTTCCGAGAGCTACGATTTGAAAAAAAAAATTAGCTGTATTTGGATTCCGTGGCTAGGAGTTTTTGTATGTCAAAGTTTTTTTTTACCGAACAAACTTCGAGTGGCCATATCTCTTGGTCACGAGTTCAGAACTCGCTAATTTTTTTTTCAAATCGTAGTTTTCGAAAAGATGAACAATTTGTAAAAAAATTGTCATTTTCCAAGTTTCTAAACCCGAGTTATGGCTACTCAAAGGTTTTCGGGCAAAATGTCAAACTTGGGGGATACCGTGGGAATTTTCCGTTAGTTTTTTATTTATAAGTCGAGTAGGGACCATATCTTATAGATATGAGTCGTCATAACAAATAACGATCCAAATCCGATTTAATTAATTGATCAAATGGGGTTTGTTTTGTATATAGCTCGCTAATGATTATATTAATTTTATTATTCATTTGAGTCGTTTTTTTAGTCTTTTTACATTCCATTTTTTTATTTCATTTTTTAGTATCTTGTTTTATATTAATAATTTTAATTTTATTAAATGAAAATGTTGACTAAATAGTAACTTAAACTAGCATGAAAATGACATTAAGTGATAAAGATTGACCAAAGTGTGATCCAAATTAAAGTAGAAGTGGATTCTACCCCTTTATCCTACTTTGTATAATATTGCTATGTTAGTTTTAATCCATTAGACATTTAGGATAAATCATATTAACTTGTATGTAGCACTCCGTCTTTTATAATAAATTTTATTTCGCAGATTTATTTATTAAAATAATTACTTATCGAGTTTAATTATTTATTTCATATTTAACGCTTACATTCTCTATTTTCGTATTTTCCATTTTGGCCTAATTTGGACAGTATAAAATGTTCGCGCATGATTTGACTATTTAAATATAATAACTACTTTTCTTATACGAAATCTCCGAGCGTTTTGATTTTACTAAACCCAATTTATAATAAAATTAGCCACTAATTAACCATCTAATGAATACAAAACCTAAACTCTAAAGCAAGCCACTCATATCTTTTTGTACGTGAGATTGTTGCGGCCTCCGCTTCTTCCATAACCTCGCAAACGGGTCAAGCGGGCGGGTTCGGCTCAGGCCAGTTCGGGTTGGGTAAGTTCGGGCCTTCCATTAATATCGGGTTAATTCAAGTCGGGTCTGGTCATTTCCGGTTTCGAATCTATTCGAACGGTTCTGTTTCGGGTCAATCGAGTCCGGTTATTTAGGGTCGGGTTATTCAGGGTCAGGTTAATTTCGCGACAATGAATAAGAGAGAAAAAAATCATTTCAAGTTTTTTCAGCTCAGTTAGAGTTATGTTTTGTTGAATCATTCTTTTGGCGATGTTGAAAGAGTATTCGCGTAGTACCATATTCCTTGTGTTATAAAGGTAACTAGGTGTTTTCCATTAATTGTATGTATAAAAAGTCAATTATTAACATGATATAATGATTACTTAATTGTGTAGTTATTTATGCTTATGCTTCACATATATACTTGCATTTAACGTTCATGTTCTTATTCTATTTTTAATTATTCATTTGGTGCGCGAACTAGCGTTCAAATACAAATCCCGATGTTGGACCAATTTGATAGTTTTGATAATGACATGTGTTTACGTGATAATATGTTTTACTCGATATATCATATGCGTGTAATTGTGTGCTTTAGTCTTATTATAGCTAGCAACAATTATGAGAAGAAAGATCAAAGTTAGGCATAACTTTGATAAAGTCTGTGAGACAAAGTTATAACAACTTCAGGAATAACTTTGGAAGTGAACATGGAAGTTATAGCTAACCAGGCATAACTTTAAAGAAAATCGCTTCAAACAAGATCTACATAAAACTACACAAGACTCGAGATGGAGGGTCTTTGTGATCAAGATGAAGAGATGATCCGTATACTGAAGATCTTTGTGAAGATTAGATAGTATAGGTCGTCATTCGGTAACTATTCCATTCGAGAGATTTTATGTTCAAAAGTTATAGCTTTAGTCTATGATTTTGGATGATAAAATATTGATGCATGATTTTGGAAATAAAATGTTTTGAAATGTTTTCAAAAGTGAAAGAGTATTTTTATATTTATCAAAAGTTTTAATAGAGAATATATTTATGAGATTCTATTGGTTAGTAATACAACTTATGGGTTGTCATGCTACCTAGGGTTTCTAATATATTCTATCTCAATTTGTTGTTAACCTAATTAGCCCACCTAGTGTTTGAGCCATCTAGGGTTTCGTGGAAACCTAGTATTGAGCCACCTAGGGTTGCGTGCCTCCTAGGGTTTTCGTGAGCTAGGTGAATCCGGCCTCCTTAGGCTTGTTTCCCTTGTTTACCTAATCTAGGATTCTACTATATCTTTACAACAATATTTTGAGATATAAAGATAAATATATTTCTATAAGCTAAACCAAATAATATTTTGAGATAAAGATATTTCTAAAAGATGAGCAAATATTATTTTATGATAAGATAAGTATCTTTATTAAATATTATACTAGGGTTTTACATCTACTATGATTCTACTACTATAAATACTCAATCACATACAATTTACAAAACACACGAAATACACATACTTTACACGGCTATTTATTTTACTTGTGTTGATTTTCCAAAATCGTTTTAAAGCAAACCTTTGAGCAAATATTTATTATTTTTAGAGTTTGTTTTTAAAAGAGTTGTGCATCAATTATTATCAATCGCTTGAGTGAAATACGTTATTGGATAATAGTACATCATTATAAGCTTACAATTCTTTAACGGGAATTTGTGTGAGTTATATTGTACTTTCTTATTAGCGTAAGATAGTATAGAGTATTTAGCGATACTCACCTTGAGTTATAATCATAGTGTTGATTATACGAGTGGGTTGGTAATTTTTGTAATCCGTAGAAAGGTACTAAAAATTATTAATCGAGAATAGTGGACGTAGGTTTCAACGTGTGAAACTGAACCACTTCAAAAATCGTGTGCCTCTCTCTTATCTCTTTACTTTTCGTTATTTCGTTATTCGCGCTTACTTTGATTAATTAATTAGTTGATTTTAATTCATAAGATCAAATAATTAATTACATATCATATAAATCGAAAAAGTGGGGCTAGTTTTTAATACTCAATTCACCCCCCCTCTTTCGTATTCGATCAATAGACTCTACAATTGGTATCAGAGCCTCGTGCTCTTGATTGCCTTACAGCAAGGAGTCTGATCCATTTATCTTTTATTTTTATTTATTTTCCGCTGCATTTAATTTTATTTTAATGGATTCCAAACATCTGAAGTGTCCCGTATTCGATGGGAAGAACTACAGTCTATGGAAAAATATGATGACCCATTTCATAAAGGGTAACGATTGGGAGTGTTGGCTAATCATTAAGAATGGTCCTAATAAGATCATGCTTGGAACGGCCACTGGCACTTCTATCGAAAAGAAAGAAGATGACTATGTTGAGGCAGATTATAAGAAAGCTGAGAAAAATTCAAAGGCTATTAGTCTGTTGCAAAACGGCATGACCCATACTGAATTTGATCGTTTCTCATCTAGTTCTACTGCCAAGGAAATATGGGATGGTCTTGAGTTAGCTTATGAGGGGACAACTGTTGTCAAAAAGCAACGTATTGCACTACTTATGCGAAAATACGAACTGTTCTCCATGGAACAAAATGAATCGCTTGACAGCATGTCCACTCGCTTCTCTAGTATCATTAATGAATTAAAAAATCTTGGAAAAACTTTTGACTCCGAGGAAATTGCCAGGAAGATCCTTAGAAGTCTATCTAAACGATGGAGACCTAAGGTGACGGTAATTGAGGAATGTAAAGACCTATCTGACCTATCTTATCAAGAGCTACTTGGAACCTTAATGGCTCACGAGATTACTCTTGATGAAGATGAGGCAAATGATAGTAATAGCAAGAAAGTGGCTCTACAAGCCGAATCTAGTGAAAGACATGATTCGGATCTTGAAGATGAAACAATGTTATTTGCTAGACGTTTTAAGAAAAAATTCTTTAATAAACCACAAGGGAAAACGTTTAACAATAACACTAACAAATCTTACAAAAAGCCAATTGAGTCAAAAGGGTCTCTTTCAAGTCGTGGTTGCTTCAAATGTGGGGATAATGATCACATGATCAAAGATTGCCCCACATGGAAGAAAATCAAAGACAAAAATCAACGAGACAAAACCAAGAAGGAATTCAAGCAAGTGATGATGGCTTATTGCTGGGGAGATCTCGACACAGAGGACGACGAGTCAGAGGAAGAGGAAGTCGCCAACTTGTGTCTAAGCAACGTCAGTCTTGACCTAATTTCTGACAGTGACAATGAAAGCGAATCCGAGATGTGTCTTGTTGGCAACTCAGATTCAGAACCAGATTCAGAAGATGACGAAGAGGTTAGTCATCTTGAACTTAAAAAGCAAGTTAAGAATTTATCTAAGAAGTCTTTAATTAAGTATTTTGAAGAAGCCTTAGATCATTGTCATGAACATAGTCTTGAACTAAAAGATCTTAAAGAACAAATTCTTGACATTGCTGAGGAAAACCAACTTCTAAAGGCCAAAGCTAAAAAGCTCAAGTCTAAAGTTATGGCAACTTCAGCTATAACTTCAGACAAGACAAATGTTGAGAAAGAAGCTCTTGAGTCTAAAGTTATAGCTAATGAAGCTATAATCTCAGAGTTAAAGCTCAACATTAAGCATCTTCAAGCCAAAGTTATAGCTAATGAAGCTATAACTTTAGAATTGAAGAAAGTCAATGAGCTTTTACAATCTGAAGCTAAGGCAAAGGAAGTTGTTATCCTTGATCACGAGAAAGTAAACTCCTTTCTCACTCAGCAATTGAAAGATTTGAAGGCTGAATTCTCCCAAGCCAAAAGTCAACACAATGAGGAGAAACTTATCTTGAACAAACGTTTCAATGATTTTCGTGAAAATTTTAAAAAGAACAATCTCTCCAAAGACTCGAATGTAGATCATTCGTCATGTGAAAAAGAAATTCAGTCTTTGAAGGAATTGCTCCTACATGCACGAAAAGTTCATGATAAGTGGAAAGGAAGTCAGAAGGTCTTAGACTTCCTTACCGAACAGTCTAACAATAACATGAAGATGAGTCTTGGTCATGAATGTTATAGTCGTAGAGACCATGATAAATGTAAATCCACTCCTTCTGACCGTGATTTCAGAAGAAGGAAGTATGTCAATCTTTCAGAATATCTGATTTGCAATTATTGTGGTCACAACGGTCATGTTAAAGATAATTGTGTTAAATATGTTAACGACAACAAAAATCAAACTGATTTTGTGAAAGAGCATGACGTGTCTAGTGTTAATGAGTCTGAACCTGAATCTCAACGTGATGAGGTTAGAAACAATGAGTTCAGGTGGTTTTATGACATGGCTTTCGATTACACATCTGTACCTTCAAAATCCAAATCCTATGTGAATCAGAAGCAGTCATTCAAACCGAATGTGCGTCGCAACAATAACAAACATTATAATTAACCTAGCAAACCCTATCCTAAGAAGAAAAGAATTGTCAAACAGATATGGGTTAGGAAGGATCAAATACATAGAGTCACTAACCACAAAGGACCCAACTTAGCGTGGGTACCTAAAAGCTGTATTTGATTCTCTTGCAGATAATAGTGAAAGAAAATAATCTATGGTATCTCAACAGTGGATGTTCGAGGCACATGACTGGAAACAAGAATTTATTTCTTTCACTAGAACCCTTCAACGGTGGCATGGTCACCTTTGGAGACAACAAGAAGGGCAACATAATCGGTGTAGGTAAGATTGGTATATCTTCTTCACATGCTATTAATAATGTATATCTGGTAGATGGCCTTAAGCATAACTTGCTAAGCATTTCTCAACTATGTGACAAAGGCAACAAAGTCGTTTTTCATTCAAATGTTTGTCGTATCATAGTTGAAGGTACTAGTAATGTTATCTTAGAAGGTCTACGTAAACGGAACGTGTATATGATTGATTGAAAAAAAGTCACTACAAGTTCCTTTACGTGCATGAAAGTCACTGTGGATGATTCATGCTTGTGGCGCAAGAGGTTTGCACACATAAGTCCAACTATTTTAAAGAAACTCAAATTGTGGAATTTAGTTGAGGGCCTACCCTCAATCAAATTCGAACAAGAGAAGATGTGTGACTCATGTGCCCGTTGTAAACAAGTTAGATCTTCATTCAAACCGAAACGAGTAGTAAGTACAGAGCGTCCACTTGAGTTGGTACACATGGATTTGTGTGGACCTATGAAAGTAAGAAGCCGCGGTGGATCAAGGTACGTATTCGTCCTAGTCGACGACTACTCAAGGTATGTATGGCCTATCTTTCTATTTACTAAAGATGAAACTTTCGATGAGTTTGTAGTACTAATGAAGCTCGCCCAAAACAAGTATGATAAAAAGTTAGTTTCCATTCGTACGGATCATGGCACTGAATTTGATAATCAAGCTTTTATAGAATATTGTAGGGAGAATGGTGTAGGACATAACTTTTCTGCACCACGAACCCCACAACAAAATGGTGTCGTGGAACGTATGAATAGAACATTAGAGGACATGGCCCGCACTATGCTTTTGTGTAGTGGCCTTCCTAAGAGCTTTTGGGCAGAAGCCATAAGTACTGCATGCTATGTGCACAATAGAGCTATGATTAGACCTATTCTCAAAAAGACTCCCTATGAACTTTTAAGAGGGAGAAAACCCAATATAGCTCACCTTCGTTGCTTCGGGAGTAAATGTTTTGTCCATAATAATGGAAAAAGTAATTTGAGCAAATTTGATCCACGAAGTGACGAAGCTGTGTTTGTTGGTTATTCTAATCATAGTAAAGCTTTTAAAGTTTTTAACAAAAGAACGTTGTGCATAGAAGAAAGTGTTCATGTTGTATTTGATGAAGATAATGTGCCTGAACAAGTTGAACAGAATGAAGAAGAAGACATGAATGATCCAGACTTTCGCCTCTCAAGAGATGACGTGCCAGATAATAATGAAGAAGTTATTGAAGGAATCAATGATGAACTTGATAAATCCGCAAATGACCTTGAACAGAGAACTGAGACAATTGTTGATGATACGAATGTCTCTTCTCAAAACAAGGAAAAGGAAACTGAAGTTATAGCTGATGATGCTATAACTTTGAACCAGAATCAAGATGGTGTAACTGAAGTTGTACCAACTTCAGCTATAACCCCAGAGTCCAACTCAGGGGGAACCAATCTTGACTCTGAATCATTTGAGGAAAGTGATAGTTCATCAGATGATGATGAGCCTAGGAACTCTAAGAAATGGAAATATAAGAGTTCTCACCCTATGGATTCTATCCTAGGAAGTTTGAATAAGGGAGTTCAAACGAGGCGAACATTAAATAACTTTTGTTCATTCTATTCCTTTTTGTCTACCATAGAGCCTACCAACATCAAGGAAGCTCTTGCAGAATCCGACTGGATTGTGGCTATGCAAGAGGAGCTTCAACAGTTCGAACGTAATAAAGTATGGCACCTTGTGCCACGACCTCCTAATCGAACTGTGATTGGTACTCGATGGGTATTTAGAAATAAACTGGATGATTCAGGAGTTATAGTTCGTAACAAGGCTCGATTGGTCGTTCAAGGTTATAATCAACAAGAAGGGATTGATTATGACGAGACATTCGCACCAGTAGCAAGACTTGAAGCTATTCGCTTGCTCATCGCCTTCGCAACTCATAAAGGAATGAAACTATTTCAAATGGACGTTAAGACTGCATTTCTTAACGGTTATTTGGAAGAAGAGGTTTTTGTTGAACAGCCTCCTGGATTTTTAAATAGCAAGTTTCAAAACCACGTTTTTAAACTCGATAAAGCTTTATATGGTTTGAAACAAGCGCCTAGGGCTTGGTACGACAGATTATCAAAATTTCTATTACAAAACAATTTTAAAAGAGGATCTGTCGACAAAACCCTATTTCTAAAATCCGAGGGTTCTGATTTACTTGTTACTCAAATTTATGTAGACGATATTATCTTTGGTTCTACTAACAATAAATTGTGCAAGTATTTTTCAGATCTAATGACCTCAGAATTTGAAATGAGCATGATGGGAGAATTGAAATTCTTCCTAGGACTGCAGATTCAACAAACCAAAGAAGGGATAAAAATTCACCAACAAAAATATGTCAAGGAGCTAATCAGAAAATTTGGTATGAAAAACGCTCATCCAATGGACACACCTATGGTAACTGATAAAAAGTTGACCTTGGACGAAAATGGTAAGTCCGTAGATGAGACTACATATCGAGGTATGATTGGTTCTTTACTATATTTAACTGCAAGTAGACCTGACATTATGTTCAGCGTATGTGTCTGTGCTAGATTTCAATCATGTCCTAAGGAATCACATATGATTGCAGTTAAACGTATCTTGAGATATTTAATTGGTACATCTAATTTATATTTATGGTATCCACTTGAGTGCAATTTCGATCTAGTAGGATATTCAGACGCAGATTATGCGGGATGTTCGTTAGATAGAAAAAGTACCTCTGGATTTGCTACGTTTGTTGGACCTTGCATAATTACTTGGGGCTTAATGAACCAAAATTCGGTTGCATTATCAACTGCAGAAGCCGAATATATCGCTACAGGACTGGTATGTTCCCAACTACTTTGGTTAAAGCAACAACTATGTGATTATGGTGTTAATGTTGGTTGTATGCCTGTTTTCTGTGATAATACGAGTGCTATTATTATTTCTAAGAACCCAGCTCAGCATTCTCGTACTAAGCATATAGACATTAGACATCATTTTTTGCGTGACCATGTAGAAAAGGGCAACATTAAACTCGAATTTTGTAGTACTGAAAATCAATGGGCTGACATTTTAACAAAGGCGTTAGCGAGAAGACGTTTTGAGATTTTGCGGTTGGAAATTGGTTTAATCAGTAGCAATTAAATTCATCTTATTTATTTTGTGAACCTGCGTGACTGGCTAGATTACGACGAGATTATATGACTGTGTCCGCATATTTCATTGCTAGTATATTTGTGTTTAATATAATATATTTTACGTGAGTATCTTGCACATTAAGTGTTTTATGGAAATTGAATTATGAACCACATATTTGCCAAAAACCTATCTTATTCACTTTCCTAATCAAACCAAAATTCTACCCATGTATTTCTATTTGGCCGAAATTCTCAAATAAATCACCTTACCATATCTTTTTATTTACCAAATTCTATCATTACCATATCCCAACAATTAACCACCCAAGATTCCTTTTCCTACCAAAATTCAAATTAAAAGAAAAAAAAAAAAAGGAAATAAAGGGTTGGGGACGACACACCCATGTGCCCAAGTACAAAAGTAACACAAATTCTTACACCTCATTATCACCCTCTTACACCTTTCACTTTCACCACATCAATACTCAACCAATTTTTACTACCCTCTTCTCCTTCCTCACGGCTCCCACAACAAGCAACAAAAAATTACCCAAAGCTTCCACCTTCTTCAATGGCTTCCACTAGATCAAAAATTTCCAAAACCCAAACCCAAAAACTCCCAAGCCTAGTATGCCCAAAAATACCTCTTCTACTCCCACACAAACAACACCCAACCTAAACCAAACCGAGTCCTGTGCGGGTCTTGAGGGTACAAAAAGAAGACGATTAAATAAGGGCAAAGCTAGAGTCCAAGACGAAGATACGGCCGAAACCACTGACACGGTTCCCGAGGAGACAACACGGGTGACTTTCCGTGATTTTTCTTCTCAAGAAACATCCTCCGGGCTTGATAAACTCCGTCTCACGAAAGACGAAAGAAAGCTTGTAAACCGTGTTGCTCAATACGGAATACACAGTGGTCGTTTCTATCCGAAAGCTTGGTGTGATAAATATGTGGCTTTAGGATTCTTTACCGATTTTCTGAATTTCCAAGAATGGGAAACCGTGGCAGAGTTTTCGGGTCCTGTTTATCCTATTGAGGTAATACAATTTTTCGCCTCTGTTTCATTAACCAATGGAGTGTTGAATGCCGTCATTAATGTCCATTCAGTTTCGATTTCCGTGACGGACTTTTGTACTCTATTTTCGGTTCCTGATGATGGAATCAAAATAAATCCGAGTACATCATGGGAGGAACTGACGGACATGGCTAAGTTGGAGGTTAAGAAATATTTTGATGTTGGGGCGTCATTGTCGAGTTGTGTGTTGGCGGGTAGTGTGTCTCCTAAATTGAAATTTTTGCTAAATTTTTTATGGAATACCGTGATTCCGCGTCGGGGAGGACGGGACAAAATTGCATGCTATGAGATGTTGGTCGTGAAGCATTGGTTGGAGGGCAACCGGGTTAATTTACCGTCTCTTGTCTTTTCTCGTATCTCACAAACCGCTTTCTCAGTGACCGAAGACAAAATCTATTCTACTCTTGATTTGCCGTATGGTATGTGGTTGTCACGGCTCTTAGAGTCGAAAGGAGTTGTTAATATGAACAATTATGGGGTCACCGTAAAAGACGACATGTGTGATACGTTATTGAAGTTTATGAAGCTAGATGCTAATGGTCCGGAGTTGTTGTTTTTGACAAAAGGAGGGTCGGTCGGTTTACAGTCGGGTGGGGCTGATTTTTCCGGGATTGAGTCCAAATTGGATATGTTCATCGGTAGTATCATGGAGCGCTTAGACGCGCAGGACAAGAAAATTGAGGCGGTATTGGACACGGTTGTTCAAGCGGTGGCAGTGGGTTCTTCTAACTCCACCCGTGACCAAGGTGGGTCGGGTGTGAGTCACGAGATGCGGACATGGATGACGGGTATGGATGATCGCCTTGCTAAGTTGGAACGGAACATTGTTGATTGTAAGCAAGAAGTGTATCGGCAAAGGGATCGGATGACTTTTTTGGTGAGCCAAGGCGGTTCTTTGGTTAAGAGTGGTATGGAAATGCGTGAGGGGATGCGTACCATCTATGATGCGACGGAGGCTCTTTCGTTGAAAGTTCGGAACTTTGACGTTTGTCTCACCGCTCAAGCTACACATGTGTCTTCTTGCCTTGACCGTCTCTCCACTCTTGAGTACCGCACTAGGCCCGGTTACAAAGCACCCTAGCCTCATCCACCTACCCACAATGCCTTGTTCTTCTATCCTTGTTTGCTTACCTTTTAAACTACTTTACCTAATTCGGCCCATTTTGGCTTGTTTTAACATTGTTCTATTCGGCCCAATGGCACTTAACAATATATTTTGTGGTTTGTAGTTTTAATTAACGTTTGCACTTGATCTTGCTTGGTATATATCGTTTTATATTGCGTATTTTGCATATCTATTTCTTGCCTTGACATGTGTTATTCTAGTCGTTTCATGTCTTTGTTCTTGTCTTTTCGATGATGCCAAGCGGGGGAAGAAATGATATGATTTGAGTCTTTGCTTAAGCTTGCTCCTTGTCAAGACTCGTTATCTCTTAAAGTCTTTTATGCTATAACTTTGGCTAAGTTGTTTTGTTCTTGCGATCAAAGTTGCTATAACTTTGGAGTGCTTTGTTGAGGGGGAACCATACTTAGTCACTTTATTAAGTGGAAATCATAAGAGACTTGTCATCATCAAAAATGGGGAATTTGTTGGACCAATTTGATAGTTTTGATAATAACATGTGTTTACGTGATAATATGTTTTACTCGATATATCATATGCGTGTAATTGTGTGCTTTAGTCTTATTATAGCTAGCAACAATTATGAGAAGAAAGATCAAAGTTAGGCATAACTTTGATAAAGTCTGTGAGACAAAGTTATAACAACTTCAGGAATAACTTTGGAAGTGAACTTGGAAGTTATAGCTAACCAGGCATAACTTTAAGGAAAATCGCTTCAAACAAGATCTACATAAAACAACACAAGACTCGAGATGGAGGGTCTTTGTGATCAAGATGAAGAGATGATCCGTATACTGAAGATCTTTGTGAAGATTAGATAGTATAGGTCGTCATTCGGTAACTATTCCATTCGAGAGATTTTACGTTCAAAAAGTTCTAGCTTTAGTCTATGACTTTGGATGATAAAAATATTGATGCATATTTTGGAAATAAAATGTTTTGAAATGTTTTCAAAAGTTGAAAAAGCGTATTTGTATATTTATCAATTATTTAATAGAGCAAATTTATGAGATTTCTATTGGTTAGTAATACAACTTATGGGTTGTCATGCTACCTAGGGTTTCTAATATATTCTATCTCAATTTGTTGTTAACCTAATTAGCCCACCTAGTGTTTGAGCCATCTAGGGTTTCGTGGAAACCTAGTATTGAGCCACCTAGGGTTGCGTGCCTCCTAGGGTTTTGTGAGCTAGGTGAATCCGGCCTCCTTAGGCTTGTTTCCCTTGTTTACCTAATCTAGGATTCTACTATATCTTTACAACAATATTTTGAGATATAAAGATAAATATATTTCTATAAGCTAAACCAAATAATATTTTGAGATAAAGATATTTCTAAAAGATGAGCAAATATTATTTTATGATAAGATAAGTATCTTTATTAAATATTATACTAGGGTTTTACATCTACTATGATTCTACTACTATAAATACTCAATCACATACAATTTACAAAACACACGAAATACACATACTTTACACGGCTATTTATTTTACTTGTGTTGATTTTCCAAAATCGTTTTAAAGCAAACCTTTGAGCAAATATTTATTATTTTTAGAGTTTGTTTTTAAAAGTGTTGTGCATCAATTATTATCAATCGCTTGAGTGAAATACGTTATTGGATAATAGTATATCATTATAAGCTTACAATTCTTTAACGGGAATTCTGTGTGAGTTATATTGTACTTTCTTATTAGCGTAAGATAGTATAGAGTATTTAGCGATACTCACCTTGAGTTATAATCATAGTGTTGATTATACGAGTGGGTTGGTAATTTTTGTAATCCGTAGAAAGGTACTAAAAATTATTAATCGAGAATAGTGACGTAGGTTTCAACGTGTGAAACTGAACCACTTCAAAAATCGTGTGCCTCTCTCTTATCTCTTTACTTTTCGTTATTTCGTTTATTCGCGCTTACTTTGATTAATTAATTAGTTGATTTTAATTCATAAGATCAAATAATTAATTACATATCATATAAATCAAAAAAGTGGGGCTAGTTTTTAATACTCAATTCACCCCCCCTCTTTCGTATTCGATCAATAGACTCTACACCCGCCGTCGTTAATAATGCCCCCCCCCATGGGAGAGGTTAGGGTTTGATCTTTTAAAGTATTAGAGTTTTGGTTTACTACATCGTAGTTACAGTGTCATTAAGGTTATAGTTGTAATACCTGTCATTTTAGAGACCTTGACCAACCCTTGACCTTATGGAACTGACCTCATGAGACTATCCATAGAATAGTATTGGGAGACATCGTGATTTCCACGGGAGAGTACTCGACCTAGTAGACCGTACTCGGTCGAGTGCTATCAGCACTCGACCGAGTGTAGCTCACTCGACCAAGTGCCCCTTTTACTCGGTCGAGTGTGGCGGAATCAGACCGCGTTAATTATTTATCGGGTGGCTGCGACTTTAATCATTATTTTTACAAAACCTTTCTTTCTCTCACTAAACCTAAACCTAGTTTCCCCTTATATCCAAAACCTTACCACCTATGGAGTCTACCACCTTGAGAATCGGCGTAGGAGTTTAGCGGCGAGCGAGACAGCCTTGTTACGCATCAAGTGAGTACCACCCTCATAATTTGTTATTGACACTAGTGACCATAGTTGTGATAGATGTTTTATTATTGTTCGTAGGTTCGGATGGAGGATTTGTATATGCTTGCACGTGTGTCTGTGTTGTGTCGGATGATGGCTATGTGCAGGAACGCTAAAGGTAGGAGTTTTCTACTCATTGCTTTATATTTTAATCATTGTGATGAGATTTTTACCGTGATGTTATGATTGTTGTTGATGATGATGGTTACTATTGTGATGATGAGGGTGTTCGGAGATTGGAGTTTGGGTGGTTACTTGGTTACTACTTTGGTGGTCCGCCGGGAGACAGACCACACCCCGAGTTCGCCTCTTGTAGCTCTCCCGCTGCGAGGGGGATATGCACATTAAGGTTCCGGGAACTCTTGTTGCGGCAAGAGGGGCTTTCGATGTCCAGTCCTACGGTCTGGAATCAATAGGTAGAACGGCGGTCAGATCTAAAGTCTAAGGCTGGCAGGGGTTACCGCTGCGGTGGTAGCTCAGTTATTGGTTTATAATGGTGTTGTTGGCCGTTAGTTACTTGCTAGTGATGTTGTTAATGTCCTATGCGGTGATTGATGCATGATGGTACTGACCCCTTATTGTTGAAACTATGATGATTCATTGGGAGATGGGGAGCAAATTGTTTTCCAGGTTATGTACGTGATGGTGTTGGGATAGCTGGGATACAAAGAGTCAGTGACCACACTTACTTCTACGGAGTCTACTAGCAGAAAACAAGTCTATTGCGTTATGTTTGAGTCAGATTGTTGTAATAAAGACTATGTATATTGTTCTATATATATAAAGTACGTTTCGTTATTGTCTATTTGATGTTCACCTCCTCAGGCAACCGAGATGGTAGCATACCGATTTATTAAGGAGGTCTGGTAAGGCTCTTTGTTATATGGGGGTGTTATAATAGTTGTGAGTACTATAACATTACTAGATGTTGAACCATATAGTTATATGATTGTTTTTTGGTAAGGACAAGTATGTTTGTATGATATATATGCTTGTGCTTGTAATCGTTTGTTTAGTCTAGGATAGATTAAGCGTAGTTTGGCAGTTGAAGTTATAGCTGGTTTAGCTATAACTTTGCTGATTTGTGAAGTAAATGTGATGTTATAGGTCATTGTATTATAACTTTGGAACTGTTGAAGTAAAGTTATAGTTGTTTCTACTATAACTTTGGTGATTATCAAGCTCAAGATCAAAGACAAAGACTTAAAGAAGCTTGTGATAAGTTCAAGATGAAGAACTTATAATCAAGACTACAAGAGATACGCTACATTGAAGATCTTCAGGAAGCTTAGATAGTGTAGGTATTCTCCTTGATGATGCTTTTAGAAATAATTTGAGTGAGCCAAGTTATTGGTGTTTTAACTATAATTTTACTCAATCAGTCGCCCGAATTCCAATGGGCGACTAAATCCTGCGACTGGGTTCTCGCGACTACTTTCAGTCGCCAAATACATTTTGGCGACGGAACTTAGTCACCAAGATTCGTCGCCTGAATTCATTTTTCTTGTAATGAACCTTGAGTACAGTATAGTTGACATGATTTTAAGTTTTAAAATCTTTTCAAAAGCCTGAATCAAATTGTTTTGAAGATAAATGTTTGCATAGTGAAAATCGAATTACTAAGGTTGATTATTGTGATGATTGAACGATTTATATATTTCTAGATGGGCTAATGTTCGTAGAACAACTTATGAGTTGTTCTTGGTGGCCATCTAGGGTTTCTTCTAATAAAACCTAAATTCTAAACTATGCAATCCAATATTTAATTTGGATTAGGGTTTCGAAATACATAAGGTGGGCTTATGAAACGTCATCCATGTTCATGATAACCCAAGTACAAGTAAAAAATTAAGTTAAAATCTATCTTATATACGTTACTTAATTAGTTTATCTTATTGGATATTATTTTCATAAGATATAATTTAAAGAAATATGTTTCTTGTAACCTAAACTACTAGAGACCACAGGGCACCTAGGGTTTATACACTGCCCTAGGGTTTTATTTTATAAAACCTAGATCTCTTCCTTCACTAAAAATACATACATATCTCATGACTTTAGAAAAAGACTTGTAGGAATTTATAGAAATTCCGTTAAATACCCGATGATGATAGGACGACATGTATTTCTCGTTTGACTTTGTCATTATTGGTAGTTCGTTTTACGATGTAGAATGGCGTCGTCGTTGTACTTTAAATGAAATTTAAAATTGATTTTCGTCTCAAATAGATTCGTTTTTAATTCGTTTTAAAAATCGAATTTTCATTTATTTTATTGAAAAATAAAATAAACATTTGTTTAAACCCGACTTGAAAAGTCGACCTTGAATTATTTCGCTTTACTACCGTCTTATTTTTGTTTAAAATGATGTTTATAAACTCTATTATACCACGGTCTTTTAAGCTCGTTTTGAAGTCGTTTTGGGCCCGATTTTTGATGAGATTTTGACCCAACATCACCCCTTCTTGGTCCAGTGTTCAAATCCCCTTAACAACACTCCTTACCCTTTGTTTTTCGTGCCCAATTGACAGCCAAACATGCCGCACAAAACAGCCCCTCCCCTGCTATGGGCGAGCCCGAACCAGCCCACGAATCACCCTCAAAACCGATCCAAATCGACTACCCATTTACCCTAACCCATTCCCCTACTATCCTACCCATGTTAGGTCTCTTACCCACCAATAAAACACCCCCAAAACGCTAATACCCAAACAGCTTCTCTCCATTGAAACACTACTTTAAACCCTTCAAACCTCTCTATATAAACACAAATAAACCTTCATTAACAACGCTTAGCACTCTCCTACGCCTTACTCACTATAACAAGCCAAAAATAGCCTTAATAAAACCCTAAAAACAACCTAAACCGTCGCACCAAAACAGAGCAGGAATGTTTCGGTTTCCAGCCGTTACTTCGAGGTCAGTTTTCTCCCAACTACGACATCCAATAAATACAAACAATACCACTATTGATAACTAATCTCTGGCCTCTTTCCAAAAATATCCTTCCAATCAACTTTTAACGATGTAACGAAGATTCTACGGGCGTTTGAAAATTGCTGCGCATTTGTTCCAGTAAACAGGTTTCAGAAATTGTTTTCGTCGACGACGGTCCCCCGTGACACATTCTATTATCGATTACGACACAAGACTTGGTCAACGATACATGTATCTTGAGGGTGCAATAATTGCTACTTTTTTCCTTTTAATGCTCGTCTTTTATTATTGTTTATTATTCGTTTATCATTAATTCGTTGTTTTATATTATTAACTCGTCATTGTTATTATCGTTGTTTAACTCAAATAAATCGAACTAATTTTTAAATTGTTTTAGTTTAATTCATATGTTGTATTCGTATAAGGTCGTAGATGTTTTCGTATTAGAGTCATGTATATTTACCGTCTTAGTTTAATTCGAAATAACGACTAAATTCTAACATTAAATATCTATGCAATGATATTAGATATTCAAGGAAGAATAAAATATGATTTAAATTAAGGTGGAATGAAATTCTCTTTAATCGTCATATTTTGAATAACTTTGTGATAATTAGCATTTAACTTAGTTTATTAACCAATTAGGATATTAATAAGTTTAGTTTGTAAATTATTTGTTTTAATTTTGTAAAAATTAGTTTATTTTGTATTTTTATAGTTTAAAATTTGTAGTATTTTATTTATATTTTTTATCTATTTATTTTTAGCATTAGAATAAGATTTTGTAATTAAAAACATCAAATAACCAAACCCGTGCACTAGTCAGAATTGATTCTGATCCGTGCAGTGCACGGTCTGTACAGTTTTCTTTTCTTTTTCCTTTTGTAATTTTTTATTAATCCTATCTGAGTAAATATGAATTGGTAAATAATTTGAATAGATTGAGTCCAACTTAAGAATAAGTTGTACTTGATTTATTTTAGTCGATTTGATTTTAATTATGAAATAGTTAATTTTGAATTGTATGATTAATTTGTCTTGTAAACTAACCACTAATATTTGCTAATCTCTCTTATGTTAACTTTTATATTAAGAGTAAGAATCTCTCCTTGCCCTATCTCCTTGTTTGTTTATACTAGTTAGTTTAAATGAGCACTCACATGTTAACTAACTTTGACAAAGTTAAATGCATTAAAACGACATATAATGAAATTCACATGCGAGGGTTTAAATTGTATGATTGCATTGCATATGACACGTCTCAAAATAACCATTCATTTGTTTAGTAGAGACCGTTATTGTAACGGGCGGGGTTGTGTGTTTTTTTAGTGACATTAAATTAACTTCCTAACACGTAATAACCTTACACGAATTCATAATCTCTAATTTGGTTTCTAAATTTCATTAAAAATTTAGTGGCGACTCTTTCAAAAGTTTACAGCTAAAAAAATGTGTTTTATGAAATAAAATAGTTTGCGTGGATCGAATTCCCTCATCCACAAGACTTTTCTTACTTAAACAATATACTTTGCATTCAAATTGTTTAAGATTGTTAGTTTACATTTGAAATTATTTTTGAAAAGTCGTGCCTTCATACTGCTTTATTTTTTAAGAACATCGTCATTGGAATATAGTGCTTAAATACGTTCTTATATTTTCAATTGTGTGAACACGAATAGAACAAATCAAACACTTCTTTTTAACGGAAAAAAATCGAGTATTTTACGATACTCAAAGTAGAGTTGCAACTAGAGTTAGTTGTACAAGTGGATTGATAATTTTGTAATCCGTAGGAAGTAACTAAATTTATTAATCGAGAATAGTGGACGTAGGTTTTGATTTGTGAAACAGAACCACTTCAAAATACCTTGTGTCCTTGCATTCTTTACTTTGCCTTTAACATCTACATTCACATGTTACTTACTAGGTTGAATTTTATCCATCAACTCACACTTAGTAGACTTCATTACATGCTTATACGAACAATCGAAAAAGTAGGCATACTTTACTAATACACAATCCCCCCCCCCCCTCGAGTATTTTGGATCAATAGATTCTTCACTAGAGTTAAGTGACGGTTGTAGATAATGTTACTATAACCTGACACACTTAACTTAGGTTATAGCTAGGGTTACTCTAACTTTACTAGATTGATTATAGTAGGAAGCACTATAACAACATTGAGTTTTTATATGCTTCTGTGTCTGGTGTTATGGTAGCTCGCTCGAACTATAACATGACGTTCGAAGTGTAATGTTATAGATCTAGATAATATAAGCTTTGCTATTTTTTCTCGTTTATATGCGGGGTTATGGTCGGTTGGACTATAACACTATGTGATTATACGCTATACATAATACCGTGGAGGCAGTGGTTATAAGCTCCACACCGATTGAGACAGTGATTATACGCTCTAACGGGCGTTCACTCTATACGTTATTCTTTGATGCTAGCATTGTGACCTATCTTGCTATGGATCGTGTGCTACTTTGCGTCTTGATTATATTCATGGTTTAGGGGTCACATATGGTATAGGTCTGCACGATTGCCTTCATATAGGTTTTGGTCCCGTATTGGTAAGTTCGAATATATGTCATATGGTATAGATTACTTTACATGTATTTTGTGATTACTGTCTGTTGTTATAAATTGTTATTAATTCAGCTGGTTGTAAATGATATGTCTAGTTTTTATATGATTTTACTCCCTAATTTAGCTCGATTTTACATGATTATTATACTTTGTTTAGTATATTTATGAGCTAATTACGTGTTTGAGGTGCATTGCTCGTTTTTGCTATGTTTTGTAGCAATCTAAGCATTTAGATGCTTTTTCCCAACACAATTAGCAAGCACCAAAGTCCAACAAGCTAGTGGAAGCAAAATGGACATTGGAAGGTTAGAATGGAGAATGACAAGCCAAGCATGAAGATTTGGGAAATGGATTGAAATGCAAATGAGAAACCAAAAATAAAGCCCAATGCAAGGAGTCCACAACTCAACATAGGATACTCCTTTGGATGGATGCTCAAGGAATCACAAAACTATGCAATTAACCGGAGAATTAAGGTCCTTAAAGGCATAGTTTAGGATTCCTTAAGCATTAAATGGAGCAATTAAGCAAATATAGCCGGGTTACTGAAACCCCGATCGGGGTTTGGTCTCTGTCAATACAAGCGTTTCAAGTCCCTCTCCCTATATAAAGGAGAGGGACTTCGACACTTAGGGTATCTTTCTCACACATCTTACACATCCTTTTTCATAGCTTTTCTCATATCTTTTCATCATATTTCCCTTATCTTAAGCACACAAGTTTCTTAAAGGCATAGCTTAGGACTCCTTAAGCATTAAATGGAGCAATTAAGCAAATATAGCCAGGTTACTGAAACCCCGATCGGGGTTCCCATTCCCCGATCGGGGTTTTGTCTCTGTCAATACAAGCGTTTCAAGTCCCTCTCCCTATATAAAGGAGAGGGACTTCGACACTTAGGGTATCTTTCTCACACATCTTACACATCCTTTTTCATAGCTTTTCTCATATCTTTTCATCATATTTCCCTTATCTTAAGCACACAAGTTTCTTAAAGGCATAGCTTAGGACTCCTTAAGCATTAAATGGAGCAATTAAGCAAATATAGCCAGGTTACTGAAACCCCGATCGGGGTTCCCATTCCCCGATCGGGGTTTTGTCTCTGTCAATACAAGCGTTTCAAGTCCCTCTCCCTATATAAAGGAGAGGGACTTCGACACTTAGGGTATCTTTCTCACACATCTTACACATCCTTTTTCATAGCTTTTCTTATATCTTTTCATCATATTTCCCTTATCTTAAGCACACAAGTTTCTCTTAGTTTCATATTTAGTTATTACTTTGTTCAAACACTTGGTTACATTTTTTCAATCTTTCCATTCAAGCATTTGGGTTATTTGTTCTTCATTTCCGAGTTATATTTCTCTATTGATGTAATCCTAAGTCTAGTTTTATATTAGTATTCACTTCCGTCATTTACCTTACAAATCATTTAGTTAATCGTAACATTAGTTAATCATAGTTTCATTGTTATCTACATTTGAATTGTTAGTTTTCATTCACTTAGTGTAGCAGATTTTATTAACAAATTGTTTTCCTTTATAACTTTATATTCATCATGCTTATTATATCAAATACTATTAGTCTAATTATCAACATGAGTGAGTAGTTTCATTTGTCTAGGGATTAAGAAAGCCATGCATAATTAGTAAGTTGTAAATGTTAAAATAAGGATGAATTAATATTGGAAAATTGTTTCTATCATATGCTTGTATTGTTTTGTTAATCTTTGTTATTTGGCCAATTGCATTTATTAAATTTGTTAATTCATTCTATAAGTCGAGAGGCACGGAATCAGATTAGACTAAGCATGTGTAGTAGGACGACTCTAGGCATAACGAAAGTTTTCTAGGACTCGACCTAAGGTTGACACTAATATCAAGAGATGGGTGTCTTTAGCCTAAACAATTAACAATATTAAGAATTCCTATGTTTAACATGAGCATTTACGTATTTGTATGAGTGACCCGACTCCCCTAGACTCTTTTCATATTATTTGATTTTGATAAGCATTTAATTGGTTACATTTTTCCTCTCATTTTCGTCCCCATTTTGGTCCGTTTTCACGGATTTGCGTGCCCTTGATTGCATTTTGCTTCCCAATTTCCCGTGCTATAAATGTTGGTATCATTTTGCAGGAATTTAGGCGGAAACGAATAAATCGGTGCATAAAGGCCTTGCATGAGTCGGGATTTGGAAATGAGAAGAAAAATGAATGAGAAGAGAGCTATTATGTAGCGCGAGCCGGTCTACCCACCGGCGGCCGGCTACCCGGCTCAGACCACGCACCCCACAAAGAAAGGAAAACGAGTGGGAGAAGAAATAGGCCAGGTAGCGCCGGCCAGGCACCCGGCGGCCGGCCTAGTACCCGGCCTGCGCAACATCAGACAAAATCCGAGAGATTTAGAGTGCTCCAGGCCGGTCGGTGGCCGGCGGCCGGGCACCCGGTCGGTGGCCGGCGGCCAGGCACCCGGCCGGGACCCCCTTTTCATACTTAGAAGATTTTTGAAGACGAGAAGAAGGGAGGGTCTGATGTGTTCCAGGCCGGTCAGAGGGCCGGCGGCCGGCCGACCGGCCAGGAACACAACTCCGCATTTACGCCCCCTCTTCTATTTTCTTTCTTAATTTTTGAGATACCTATATATACCGTCCCCCTAATTTTTGTAAGCAGTTTTTTCATGAACTATTAGCACAAAACCCTAGATTTTGTAATCTCTAATACTCACTAATTACTTTCCTAATCGTTCCTTAATTAAGTTTAATTTCTCAATTCAAGATAGTAGATCTAGTCTCTCTTAGTAGAACTATCATAGTTTTGGGTTTGTATGGTGAAGACATTCTCCCTATTCATTAATACAAGAATTTGTTGGTATAAATTTCTCATCTTTTAGTTGATTATGCAATTTATTTCATTTCTAGTTAATTAATTGTCATTTGATTGTTATAATTATTCATTTCTAAAATATGATGTTCATCTCCCCATTCCTATTGTTTAGTTGTTTGATTTCCTATAATATGAGTGAGTAGTCTCCTTCTAGGGTTTAGGGTGAGCCTAAGGGAGGATTATGTGGGATAATTAGTTTAGTGATTAGTAAACTTGTGATAATAGTTAGAGTATTACCCATATGCACACTAGGTGTTTGATGAATTGTGTAAACAAAAGTTGCGCACTTTATCAAGTATCGTTTGATTATCTCTTAAGCGACAATGGTAGAGATGATTAGACTAGTGTTTATATGAGTGATTTGAGACAAATGCGATGGCTTTGTCGAAGATTATTAATTGTTGAGACATTAGCAATTAATTCTACTCAAGCTTATTACCCGCTTGCTAATCACTTGACTAACCCATTAATCCCTCTAAGGTGAACCCTTCATCTTTGTTTTCCCATTAATTGTTTTTTACCATATTATTTTAGCAATTTCTTGAATTTAGTAGTTCATAGCTTATCTTCCCATCCAACTCTTATTAGGCTAGAATAGGACTCATTCGAACTTGTAGTTGACCCCTCCATCCTTGTGGTTCGACTCCGACTTCCGCTATCGCATTAGTTGGGTTTTATAAATTGTTTTTGCTTGGGCGGTACGCGACAAATCACTCATCAAATAGCGCCGCTACCGAGGATGGCGTAAGGAAACTGATAGTTTGTTTTGTGTCTTAGATTTAGTCAAGTTACTTGTTGTTATTGTTGGTGTTTAGTTGTTTGATTATTTGTAGAGTGCCTTGCATTATTGTCTTTCCCTAGTGTGCCCAAAAACACACTAGGAGTCTAACTTGTTTTTGAGTTGCTTTTGAGTGCATGCCTAGGGGTGAAGGGTTGTTCTTGAGCCATCCGGAGCCCGAAAGGTTGTTTAGGACTCTACGTGCTAATACACTTGCTCGGGTTAGGAATTCAAGAACGGTTAGCCGTCAACAAGCCAATACTTCTACCGCTTCTACATCCACTCCAACAACCGATCACCCACAAAACGACACCATTGAACCCATATTCGAAAATCCTTTCTACAATACTCTACAAAACAGACCACCAAATTCACCACCCACATCACCTCAACAACAAAATCAACCACAAATGACTACTTTACGTGACCGTAACCGACCCAATCATGATGATACCCAATCTCCAATCAATTTCGGTGTCTTGGCCCCAAATAACTTTGAGATACACCCGGCTCAAATGAGTTCAATTGAGCGGGATAGCTTTGGAGGCCTTCCCGATGAGGATGCTCATGCTCACTTGAGGAAGTTCAAAAGTAGAGTGGCAATCATGAAGAGGAATGGTGTGCCCGAGGAAACCCTTTGTCTAATGTTGTTCCCATTTTCTCTCAAAGACCGGGCGGAGAGGTGGTTGAATAACCATGCTCCAAACACTTTTACTACTTGGGATGCCTTAGCTAAGGAGTTTCTAAGCAAGTATTACCCCGCCTCCAAAACGGCAATGCTAAGAAATGAGATAACAACCTTCCAACAAGAGGATGGAGAATCCTTAGGAGAGGCATGGGATCGATTCATTGATCTACTTGCCCGTTGCCCTCATCATGGCATAGTGGATTGGTATGTCACTCAAACATTCTATCAAACTCTTCTCCCTCAAACCAAAGCTATGGTGAATGCTTCCGCGGGGGGAAGTTTCGATCATTTGAATGACCAACAAGGGGCGACATTGATTAAAAAAATGGTTGAGTCGGAATCTAGCTTTAGAACTAGAGGAAATAGCTTGAGGAGGAGTTCTAAATACCCAAGTGAGAACTTTTCAAATGCGGATACCAATGTCAAGATTGATTTGCTCACACAAACTTTTACTAAGGGTTTTGCCGAGCTTCAAAAAGCTCACAATCAAAGTCAAGGCCATCATGTGAATGAAGCTAGTGGGTCTTATGCACCTCCTATGGTGAAAGCTTATCAAACCTCTACTTGTGAAATTTGCAATGGGTATGGACACACCTTTGAAGTTTGTGGGAATAATGTATCATATAACAATGAAAGAGGAAATGACTATCAACATGTGAATGTATTTCAAGGGGTCAACAACAACCCACGACCCTCAAGACCTCCTTTCCAAAGTCAAGGTGCTTACAATCCAAACTCCAACTTTTATCATCCGGGTTCGAAAAATCACCCAAACATGAGCTACAAAAGTCAAAATGTGTTAAACCCTCAACACTCACAAGTTCAAACTTCCAACCCTCCGGGTTTTTCCCGACCTAGGGGCGGAGGTCAATTTTCAAGAGGAAACTACAATAACCAATTCAACAACTCACAACAAGGCCAAGGATCCAACCAATTCAATGATCAAGGTTACAATAACCATGGTAACTTTCAAAACTAAGGTAATTGGAATCAAGGTCAAGGAAATTGGAACCAAAACCAAGGGAACCCAAACTTCAACAACCAAGGCCAAGGTAATTTTTACCAAGGCAACCAAAACAATCAAGCAAGTCAAGGGGTCCCCGATCAATCTTTCCAAGGCCAATGGTCAAATTTCAACAACAATCAAGGACCAAATTTCAATGGTCAAGGTTCAAGAGGAAATTTTAATAACAACCAACAAGGAAACTTTAACAACCAAAGGAACAACAATCAAGGTTCAAGTAGTCGGAATGACTATGGATTTGCACTCCCTATAACAAACCAACCTCACCAAGAGAACGAGCCTTCCATGAGTGATATTTTGCAACTAGTCAAGAACATGGAAATTCAAAACAACTTGGCCTTGCAAAATGTCACCAATGCTCACAAGAAAGAGGTGAGAGAATTGGAAGCTAGGTTGGCTTCTCAAGCTTTGAAAAATCCTCAAAGACCTCCGGGAGGTCTACTTTCTCAAGGGAAAAGCTCCAAAGATGCTTCATCAAGTCACCAAGCATGTCCGGTGACTTTGAGGAGTGGACTTGTGCTCGATAACCCCTACATGGACATGATGAATGATGAAATTACAAATGAAGAGCATGTTGAGGAGGGTGAAGAAATCGAAGAGCCCTTTTTGACTCCTACCTTGGAGTTAAAAGATGATGGCAAGGGTGAAGATGATCAACCCAAAGAGAGAGAAGATGGGTATGTCGAAATTATGCCTTATGAGGAGGAGATGATCAAGGATGCCGATGATGAAGGAGTAGAGGTGCAACCAATAGCAAAAGCTAAGGTAACCAAGAAAACTCCTATTCCAAAGGTATCTTCCAATTCTCCACTTGTTGTTTCCGATATCCCCTACCCCTCTAGAGCATTGAAAACTAAGGAAAACTTCAAGTTCACCCAATTTAGAAAAATGATTGAGGGGCTTGAAGTGAACTTACCTTTCACCGATGTTATATTAAACATGCCCACTTACTCAAAATTTCTTAAAGATATCTTGACTCACAAGAGGACTTTGGGTACCCAAGATGTTATGATTATGGAGGCGGAGTGTAGTACTCTCCTCATTAATCCTAACTCTTTCAAAATGCCAAAAAAGCTTGGGGACCCCAGAAGTTTCTCAATCCCTTGTGTTGTAGGGGGAGTCATGATTTCAAGTGCATTATGTGACAACAGTGCAAGTGTAAGTGTCATTCCCTTAACTATTGCTAAAAGAATTAGGCTTGATAGTTTAACCCACACTTTTATGACTCTCCAACTAGCAGATAGGTCCGTTAAGAAACCTTTGGGTGTGCTTGAGGACGTACCCGTTAAAGTTGGTAAATTTTTTATCCCCACGGATTTCGTTGTCCTAGATATCCTGGAGGATAGCCACACTCCCATCATCCTCGGTAGGCCCTTTTTGGCTACCGGAGGAATCCTCATTGATGTGAGGGAAGGGCGGCTAACCTTTAGGGTGGGGAACGAAACCCTTGAATTTAATCTTCCTCATCTAGTGAAGGGACCAATGTTTCACAAAGCTTGCTCCGTCGAAGTCATAGAAGAAGTGGTTGAAAAGGTGCATGAAGAAGAGAAATATGAAGAAGAACTCTACAAGTGGCACTCCATGATGAGGAGATGGGAGATGACCATGAGATAGATGATGAGCTCTTGAAGAAGGTGGAGGGCCTTCTCCCTCCAAAGGTACAACTAAAGCCCTTACCCCCCTCACTTAAGTATTCTTTTTTAGGTGAGGGAGAGACTTATCCCGTTAACATCAATGCTAATTTGAGTGAGCACCAAGAATTTGAATTATTGAAAATATTGAAAACTCATAGGGACTCACTTGGATATAGCATTGACGATATCAAAGGCTTAAGTCCTAATCTTTGCATGCATAGAATAGTCTTGGAGGAGGGTAGTAAACCTAAGGTAGATGGGCTACGTAGGTTGAACCCTAAGATGGCAGAGTGAAAAATGAGGTGATGAAGTTGTTAGAGGCCGGGATTATCTACCAAATAACCGATAGTTCATGGCCGAGTCCCGTCTATGTAGTGCCCAAGAAAGGAGGGGTAACTATGGTGGAACAAGAGGATGGAACTCTCCTAGCTTCTAGGCCCGTGACCGGGTGGCGGATGTGCATTGATTATCGCAAATTAAATGCCGCCACCCTCAAAGACCACTACCCCATCCCCTTTATTGACCAAATGCTTGAAAGGTTAGCCGGGTATTCTTACTATTCGTTTCTTGATGGTTATTCTCCAAATACCCATACACCCGGAAGACCAAGAGAAGACCACATTCACTTGTCCCATTGGAGTTTATGCCTATAAGAGGATGCTCTTTGGGCTTTGTAATGCTCCGGGGACGTTCCAAAGATGTATGACGGCAATTTTTGCCGATTTTCTTGAGAAGAGTATGGAGGTCTTCATGGACGATTTTAGTGTCCATGGAGACTCATTTGATCTTGGGTTATTGAATTTGTCTAATGTTTTGAAAAGATGTGAGGAGCACAACCTCGTCCTAAATTGGGAGAAATGCCACTTTATGGTGGAGGAGGGGGTTGTGCTTGGTCACATCGTGTCTAAGAGAGGGATAGAATTTGATATGGCTAAGGTTTCGGTGATAGAAAACATGTCACCCCCTACAAATGTGAAGGGAGTGAGGAGCTTTCTAGGCCATGCGGGCTTTTACCGACGTTTCATCAAAGATTTTTCTAAAATTGCCAAGCCTTTGACTTCTCTTCTTCTCAAGGACACCCCATTTGTATTTGATGAATCTTGCTTGAGCGCTTTTTGTAGGTTGAAAGAGGCCCTTGTGACGGCCCCCATAATCCGCTCACCGGATTGGAGCCTTCCCTTCGAAGTTATGTGTGACGCCTCCGATTATGCGGTTGGGGCGGTACTTGGGCAAGTCGCGGACAAGAGGCATCATGTCATCTACTACACAAGCAAAACTCTAGATCAAACTCAAGTTAATTACTCGACAACTGAGAAAGAAATGTTGGCCATTGTTCATGCCGTGGAAAAATTCCGGCAATACTTTGTTGGTTCTAAGGTAGTTGTTTACTCGGATCACTCCGCCTTGAGACAATTGTTGTTGAAAAAATATGCAAAGCCAAGGCTCTTGAGGTGGGTTCTATTACTTCAACAGTTCGACTTGGAGATTAGAGACAAGGCGGGGTCGAAAAATGTTGTTGCCGACCACCTATCTAGGTTGACCACCGAAGATCATGGGTTGAAGGATGAGAGTGGCCCGATCAACGAGTGGTTAAGAGAAGATAGTTTGATGATGATTAGTGGTAAAGCACCATGGTTTGCGGACTTGGCGAATTTTATTGTGAGCGGGTTCATTCCGGAGGAACTAGATGCTAGAGCTAGAAGGAAGTTGAAGCATGATTCAAAACGCAACTTTTGGAATGACCCACATCTTTTTCGCAAGTGTGGTGATGACATGTTTAGAAGATGTGTTCCGAGGGAAGAGGGAATGGAAATAGTTGATAGGATTCACAATTCGGCCTATGGGGGCCACCTTGGTACATCTCGCACCATTGCAAAGGTGTTACAAGGTGGTTTCTTTTGGCCATCTATGTTTAAAGATATCCATTATTTTGTCAAATCTTGTGATAGATGTCAAATAACGGGGAATATAAGCCAAAGAAATGAGATGCCCCTTAACAATATTCTTGAGATTGAGCTTTTCGATTGTTGGGGAGTTGACTTCATGGGACCATTCCCAAACTCTTGTGCGAATGAGTACATTTTAGTTGCGGTGGACTATGTGTCCAAGTGGATTGAAGCCGTGGCTACCCCAACAAACGAAGCTAAAGTTGTTATCAAGCTCTTCAAGAACACTATTTTTCCAAGATTTGGGACCCCGAGAGTGGTGATTAGTGACGGGGGTTTACACTTTAGGAAGAGCACTTTCAAGATCTTGCTCTCTTCTCATGATGTCACTCACAAGACCGCTCTTGCCTACCACCCTCAAACAAGTGGGCAAGTAGAGGTCTCAAACCGTCAAATTAAAGCCGTCTTGGAGAAGACCACAAGCAAAAGTAGAATGGATTGGTCCCAAAAGCTCCCCGATGTGCTATGGGCTCTTCGCACCGCCTTCAAATATCGTCTTGGCACAACTCCCTACAAGCTTGTCTATGGCAAGGCTTGTCATTTGCCGATCGAGTTGGAGCATAAGGCGTGGTGGGCCTTAAAGGAAATGAACTTTAATATCGACATGGCCGGAGAGAGGCGTTATCTTCAAATGAGTAAACTTGAGGAGTTAAGACTTGATGCCTACGAGAGCTCAAAGATTTACAAAGAGCAAACGAAGAAATGGCATGATGCCAAGTTGGTTGATAAAGATATAAGCGTGGGAGATCAAGTCTTACTCTACAACTCTAGGGTCAAATTGTTTCCGGGGAAGCTACGGTCAAGATGATCGGGGCCCTTCAAGGTTATTGACATATCACCTCATGGCGCATTCGAACTTTGGAGTGAAGAGGGTCGCAACTTCAAAGTAAATGGCCATAGAGTGAAGAGATACTTTGATGGAGATGAGAAAGGCACAGTTGAAGTACTTTTTCTTGGGGATCCACTTCCCGAGGAAGAGTCTTGTTTTTAAGTTCTTGTACTTTGATAGGTTTGGTGGAGTTCCTCAACAACCACCAATTTTTGTATATAGCATGCATTTAGGAGTAGTTGTGAAGATTTGAGATTGCGTACTCGGGTGTCTTGGTCTTTGGAAGAAGTCTTTAGTAGGATTGAAACAATTGTAGTCGGGTTTGGTTCGAAACCGTGTTATTGGGGAAGTGTTGATTGAGTTGAGATTGTTGGTGACTTAGGGAATTTTTCTTGTGAACTTGAAGAAGAGGAGAATAAGGGAAGAGTGCTCTAGGCCGGGCAGCCGGCGGCTGATGTGCCGACCGGCCCAGAGCACTCCAGAAGGTTACTTTTGAAAAATGTGAATTAAAAAGCAGGTGCTCCAGGCCGGGCAGCCGGCGGCCGCTGTGCCGACCGACCTGGAACACATAATCATAGAAGTTGAAATTTTGGAAATGTGTGAGCTGTGTTCTAGGCCAGGCAGCCGGCGGCCGGTGTACCGACCGGCCTAGAGCACAAAATCATTGGATTTTTTGGAAATTTTGAAGTTGAAAATTTTGCCCTGTGTTCCAGGCCTGGCAGCCGGCGGCCGGTGTGCCGACCGGCCTGGAGCACATCAGTGTTGACAGAAAAACTCAAAGGCAAAAAGTCGAAAAAATTCATCTTGGGTTCCAGGTCGAGCACCCGGCGGCCGGTGCCTAGCCCGGCCCAGAACACATCAGTGTGCTTATTTCAATCCGTCGGTTCTTCTTTTTCTCATTTCTTCCTTCATTTTTATTCTTTCTTTCTCCTTCTTCCTTCAACAAACTCACAAAAACTTCACAAAAATCACCACAAACTCCACTTAACCACCATTAAACCTCACTAATAACCCACTACAATCCATAAAATCTTTCACAAATCAAAACCCTCAATTTTTTTTTCCCAAACTTTCCTTAATTTGAATTGATTTTCCCTCATATTCACCATGGCTCAACAACAACCTAGGAAGAGAACTCAGGCTCAACTTGAGGCGGAATTGGAGGCTAGACTTCAACAAGTGACTGCGGGAATGGGTCCGGATGACGACTTTCCGGATATTATCTTCAATAGTGAGATTGCAAGAGGTAAGTTCCAATGCTAAAACGACGTAACCTTCCCCATTCCCGTTTCATTTGTAGGAATTCTATGCGGAATTTCGGCCTTGATACCGTGACCTTAGAACTTTTTAAAGGTTTAGGGATGGGGGAGCTCTACGGCCAACACTTCCGCTTATCCCCGTCTTACTTGAGAATTCTTGAATACATTTAGCCATGATAAAGACCGCAATACTGGCATGGTTAAGACGGTTACTTTCAAAATTCTTAATGTTGCTTTCACCATCCCCTTGGAAAAATTTTGTAAGGTTTTGGGTGTCAAGTTTCACAAAACCTATAAGGTCCCGGAAAATTTCAACTTGAATGATGTTTGGACCGCAATTTCGGGGATGGAAGTTGAGAAGAGAGCTAAAAGCCGGCAAATGCTTGCCATAACGCTCCTATTCGGATATGGCATAGATTCATGGGTTGGACCTTGTTTGGGAGGGAAGAGTGTCACAATTTCCGGGCCGATGAGCTATCTATTTTGACGGCTTATTTGTTTCAAAAGCCGAGTAAATTTGGGATAAACATTGGTCACCACGTTGCTCTTCACTTTCAGAAATTGTCTAATGATCCTTTTAGCCCTACCGGGATTCATATCGGGGGAATTGTTACAAAGATAGCCGATGCTCTTTGCAAAAATGCACTTGATGAGAGGAAATTGAGGTGTTTGAAGGGGAGTTCTTTGTTGACGGAGGAGTATATAACATCCAAGCTTGAGTGGGTTGTGAGGAGAGTTGAAGACGGGAAATTGTATTGGAGGGCCCGAGGGAGAAACTCCATTCCCTTCCCGAACAGTGCGGCTATGAGTGTTGTTCCCGATAGTGAGCATTATCTCCTCCCCTTAGAGGAAGAGAACCCTCCACCTGAAGAGAACCCGCAAGACCAATTAGCCCCTATCACCGCTTTCAGGAGAGATCCCACTACCCCCGTCCCCACCTATAGGAGAGAACAACAAGCCCCCACTCCTACTACCTTGCCTTATGTGAACCCCTCTTTTATGCACCAACAACAATGGCGTCCTTGGCCTCATTCTTCCCAACCCGAGGCATCCACTTCTACCTCACCTAGCTACCCCCCTTTGGATCCTTCTTTGATTAAATTCATGGCCGATATGACTTTGGCCTCCGAGACGGCGGCTAGGGATCGAGAGACGGCAGCTAAGGAGAGAGAGGAGGAAGCTAGGGAGAGAGCGTTTTTGTCCAGAGGATGGATAGGATGTACTATGACTTAGCTATTGGCCAATATCCTTCCTATGATAATTGGTGTAGGGAGGGGTATAGGGAGCCAACTGGCCCACATCCATCCTATTTCATGTGGCCCGAGGGTGGGTATGAT
This sequence comes from Heliosperma pusillum, assembly GCA_022085475.1. Lineage (NCBI taxonomy): Eukaryota > Viridiplantae > Streptophyta > Magnoliopsida > Caryophyllales > Caryophyllaceae > Heliosperma > Heliosperma pusillum. The sequence goes on along the minus strand of JAIUZE010047309.1, from coordinate 15,767 downwards.
CAGGGCTCAAGGGTGTTTGGGGACTTCAATGTCCATCATGATTACTATTCTTCGCCGGTTTTTGCTCAACCGGCAGTTGATGAGGAGGAGGTGGATCCCGAGACAGCGGCCCAGAATGTCGAGTGGTTTGATAGGATGGGTCCTAGGTTCGAGATTTTGGATGGTACCGGCTCTGGATCGGGAGCCGCTGGTGTAGATGAGTCATATGCAGCGGCCGGAAGTGGCCATTTTGATGCTACATCCACTGACTTTAGTGGATTCTTCTGAGTTGGGACACCCATGAGTATGATCCCTTAAATCCAAATCGTCATCATGTTTATATTTTTGTATGCATTTAGATACTTGTAATATATCCTAGTTTAGTTATCCATTTAGTTGCATTCATTTAGGCTTGCATTAGAATTTAATTTTGTAAAATATCGTCACATGTTAAGTCCTGCATCCATATAGTGTAGTTTGCATTATATTTCTTTTGCACATTTAGACTAGAATCATGCATTTGCATTTTATTCGAAAACACAAAAAAAAAAATTAAAATTTTTTTGAAGTGCCAAAAACATGTTATTTGTTTTGAATTCACCCCTCACACCAAGTTAATACCTAAGTGTGAGGAGGGAATTCCCAAAAAAAGAAAGCAAAAACCCCAAAAAACTTGTTTTATTTTTCTTTTTCCCCTCTTTTCATAATTGAGTCACTTACTCGAGGACGAGTAAGACTTAAGTGTGGGGAGAGTTTTATTTCTTTTGTATATATCGTTGATATTTGAAAAAAAAAAAGTTGAAAAAAATGCCTAAAAATCGAAAAATTTGAAAATTTTCCAAAAAAATATGCTTAAATTAGTTTGTATATAGTTTATTTTGTATATATTGCCGTGTGTTTCCTTTTATCTCCATCCATAGGTGCGCCCCACATCATAAGAGGCACGAAAAAGGGAAAATGAAGACGCTTTGGTGAGATCTTTCCGATTCTTTTCTTTCTTATCTCCTTTTCTTCTTACTTGAGGACGGGATGTGTTGATGACGATGTTGTGAATTTTGTTGATTGGCACTTGTGTGTTGTTAGGAGATAGCATTAGCTTGTGTGTCATATAGTCGGTTAGAGCATGTGCATTTAGATTGTATATATACTAGATTGCATCATGGCATATAGTTTCATTTAGAAAAATGATTTTATAATTGTCTTTTTGGAAAACTTGTTGAATGTGCATAGTCCCTTTTAGCTACTTTTTCATTCATAAAGTGTTCATCTTAATCGTGGAATTTTAGACACCCTGGGTTGTGCATTTCTAGTGAGTTTTGACCCGTCTACTAATGCCGAGTCACGAGTTTGCGCTTATTCCACCTCGACAACCTCAATTGATGTGAATATCCTGTTAGTTGAAAGAATTCTTAGGTGACCGCCTTGCTATGTAACCAACCTTGATTCATTGTTCTTCCACTCTTACTCAACAAAGGAAACAAATCAAACAAGCTAAAAAATATTGAGTCAAGTATCATGTTTTCTTGTTTTCGTCGAGGAAATGCAAAACGGAACTTCTAGGGATTCTAGTGGACCCATATCTAGGGTCCCTTTCGATGCCACTACGGTGGGGATACCCCTATTGTTGGTTCCGACCGCATGTCCTTGACGGAAACCGTGTGCTTTCATGCCAAAAATTGCAAATCAAAATGCAACTCAAAAAGAAAAAAAAAAGAAAGAAAAGTGCCGAAATGAAAATTTTGCAAGCAATTAGACTCAAATATCCTTTTCCTTTAACTCTTCTTGGATCATTTTCCCTTGAGTTGCATAGTGAGACGGGACGACCCTTGTGTCTCATTTATTTGAGATACGTGAATTCCATATGCTATTGTGCTTAATAACGTCACGAGGATTTCATTTCCATATTCCATTTTATCGCTTTTGACCAAGCAAATAGTAGACGGAGCTCAAGATTCTCATTAGACTTGCACCGCTAGGAGGCGAACATTTTTCCATGCTTTATGATACTAGTGGCTTATAAGGATCATGCATTATTTAGACGGTTTTCCTCTTAGATATTTCCGTCACATGGATGAGAAATGTGATTATTCTCTTGTTAGATGCATCTTTGTCGTGCTCTTACGTGCTTATCATTTGGATGTATCGCGATTTTGAGCAAGCCCCTACTTGCCTTGTAAGGAGGTACTCTACCTCATGAGTATCTCGTTGTGAGTTGAAGGGACGGAGGAGGCCCGTTAATTGCCGACCGTCGGATATTATTAGTAGTTTAGGTAGTAGCCTTAGTATTAGTGTAGTGTTGAATATGGGTACATATGGGACTCGAATCTTGTTTACCTACTCGAGGACGAGTAAGTCTTAAGTGTGGGGAATTTTGATAAGCATTTAATTGGTTACATTTTTCCTCTCATTTTCGTCCCCATTTTAGTCTGTTTACACGGATTTGCGTGCCCTTGATTGCATTTTGCTTCCCGATTTTCCGTGCTATGAATGTTGGTATCATTTTGCAGGAATTTAGGCGGAAACGAAGAAATCGGTGCATAAAGACCTTGCATGAGTCGGGATTTGGAAATGAGAAGAAAAATGAATGAGAAGAGAGCTATTATGTAGCGCGAGCCAGTCTACCCACCGGCGGCCGGCTACCCGGCTCAGACCACGCACCCCACAAAGAAAGGAAAAAGAGAGGGAGAAGAAATAAACCAGGTAGCGCCGGCCGGGCACCCGGCGGTCGGCCTACTACCCGGCCTGCGCAACATCAGACAAAATCCGAGAGATTTAGAGTGCTCCAGGCCGGTCGGTGGCCGGCGGCCGGGCATCCGGTCGGGACCCCCTTTTCATACTTAGAAGATTTTTGAAGACGAGAAGAAGGGAGGGTCTGATGTGTTCCAGGCCGGTCATAGGGCCGCCGGCCGGCCGACCGGCCAGGAACACAACTCCGCATTTTCGCCCCCTCTTTTATTTTCTTTCTTAATTTTTGAGATACCTATATATACCCTCCCCCTAATTTTTGTAAGCAGCTTTTTCATGAACTATTAGCTTAAAACCCTAGAAATTTTGTAATCTCTAATACTCACTAATTACTTTCCTAATCGTTCCTTAATTAAGTTTAATTTCTCAAATCAAGTTAGTAGATCTAGTCTCTTTTAGTAGAACTATCATAGTTTTGGGTTTGTATTGAAGATTTTGGGTGAAGACATTCTCCCTATTCATTAATACAAGCATTTGTTGGTATAAATTTCTCATCTTTTAGTTGATTATGTAATTTATTTCATTTCTAGTTAATTAATTGTCATTTGATTGTTATAATTATTCATTTCTAAAATATGATGTTCATCTCCCCATTCCTATTGTTTAGTTGTTTGATTTCCTATAATATGAGTGAGTAGTCTTCTTCTAGGGTTTAGGGTGAGCCTAAGGGAGGATTATGTGGGATAATTAGTTTAGTGATTAGTAAACTTGTGATAATAGTTAGAGTATTACCCATATGCACACTAGGTGTTTGATGAATTGTGTAAACGAAAGTTGCGCACTTTATCAAGTATCGTTTGATTATCTCTTAAGCGACGGTGGTAGAGATGATTAGACTAGTGTGTATATGAGTGATTTGAGACAAATGTGATGGCTTTGTCGAAGATTATTAGTTGTTGAGACATTAGCAATTAATTCTACTCAAGCTTATTACCCGCTTGCTAATCACTTGACTAACCCATTAATCCCCCTAAGGTGAACCGTTCACCTTAGTTTTCCCATTAATTGTTTTTACCATATTATTTTAGCAATTTCTTGGATTTAGTAGTTCATAGCTTATCTTCCCATCCAACTCTTATTAGGCTAGAATAGGACTCATTCGAACTTTTAGTTGACCCCTCCATCCTTGTGGTTCGACCTCGACTTCCGCTATCGCATTAGTTGGGTTTTATAAGTTGTTTTTTCTTGGGCGGTACGCGACAAATCGCTCATCAGATTTGCATCATAGTTAGCTAAACATCAAAATTAAACCAACCGTTAAACCGACTTTGATAGTAGTCCATTCATAGCATTTCATAACGAAATTCCCGTCTCCTTGTGTTCGACCCTCGTCCTATATTTATTTGTGTCTAGGGAAATTTATCTTTATATAGGTGTGCGATAACCTATCAAATTTTGGCGCCGTTGTCAGGGAAACGGTTTTATTTGTTTTTTGATTTGTAGACTTCTATCATTTTTCTCTCTTGTTTTTAGGAATACTTGTTCCTTGAGACCGTACTTACAATTTCCTTGAAGATTGTTGCCTTTTGCCCAGGTCTTCTCGTGAGGAAGAATTACTTTCACCGGATTCCGAGCCCGAGAAAACCTTTCGTAGAAGACGACGCTTTTGGAAAGAAGTCAAAGACGCATCTTCTCCCGTTCAAGATGAAGTGCCAAAAAGTCTTACCTAGACGATCTGGAAAATATTGAAAAGGAGGAGGTTTCTAGTTCATCATCATCACCACCACCCTCACCAACTAAGAGAATGGTGAAACTATCCGATCATTCCAAGCCCACTGCGGCTATGCTTCCGGCCGGCATCACCACCACTCGAATTACCACTCCGGAATTTGAGATCAAACCAGCTTTCATTACCCTTGTGAAGAGGAAGAAATTTAGGGGAATTCTTTTGGAGGATCCCAATTTGCATGTGCAAAACTTTTGTGACTATTGCTCCATGATTCGCCAAACGGGTGTCACTCAAGCCCAAATTAGGGAAATACTTTTCCCTTTCTCTTTGAAGGGCAAGGCAAAACTTTGGATCAATAGACTTGATCGTACCACCATGGGAGTAACAAATTGGGATACATTGGCTCTTGCTTTCTATCAAAAGTTTTTTCCACCCGAAAAAACTTAAACTTTGAGGAGCCAAATCACGGGATTCCGTCAACAAGCTCTTAAGAGCTTATATGAAGCTTGGAAGAGGTACAAGGAGCTCCAAAGGCAATGCCCACATCATGGGTTGGATGCTTGGTTCCTTTCCATAACATTCTACAATGGGTGTTGTGCCGAATTCCGAAGAATTCTTGATTCCGCCAACAATGGGCGTTTTCAAGAAATTGACACGGATATTGCTCATGGCACCATTGAATCCATGGCAATCCACGATGCCCAATAGGTAGTTGCCGACACTAGCATCTTGAAGAATCAAATCCTTTTGCTCCAAGAAAAGTTCGAGGCTCAACAGGCGGTTAACCAACTCAATGGAGTGTCTTCTACTAGTCAAATTGTTGTTTGCAAAAGTTGTGGAGGTGCGGGTCATTTCTCCAATGTATTCCAAGCTGCTATGGAAGAGGTATGTGCTTTTCAAACTTTAAAACAAAGTTCCTATCCACCGGGTACCTTTTCCAATACTTACAACCCAAACACAAAATTTGACCCCAACTTGTCTTACAAAAGCAACAATGTGCTCAATCCTCAACCCCAACAAAATTTTGTGCCTCAAGCTCAAAAAAATGCCTATGTCCCACAACAAAGATTCAATTTTTCACCGGGCTATCAAAATCAAAACTACCAACAAAGACCACCAATCAAAAACTCCCAACCAATCCAAGTTCCACCACCCCAAAATGTCCAACAAAACTATCAAGAACTCATGTTCTTGGTAGTGCAATTGGCTAAGACTCAATCGGAAATGTTGGCTCAATTTCAAAAGAATGATCAAAGCCATGGTTCCGCAATCAAAATGCTAGAGTAACAAATGGCTCAACTAGCCTCTTCTAGCTCTCAACAAAGACCGGGTCAATTATCACCTCAAGGTGAGCAACCACATGATACTCTCAATGCAATCACCTTGAGAAGTGATACAAAGTATGATGAGCCACCAATGCCAAAGGACAATGAGGAGGTTCTTGTTGAGTTGGAGGTTTCCCCTAGTGGTGAGAAAGACGAGGTTATGCCAAAGAAGATGGATGATCCCATTGTGGTTGATCAAGTCAAAGATGTTGAGGATGCTCCTCCAAAGAAGGTTGTTGAGACAAAGGAGCCGGAAAAAGTCAAAGTGCCTTTCCCTCATAGATTGGCAAAGCATCACAAGAACACTTAATTCGGTAAATTCATGGAAGTTGTGAAGAACCTTCAGGTAACTGTTCCTTTTACCGAATTAATCACTCTAATTCCGTCTTACACTAAGTTCATGAAAGACATATTAACTAAGAAAAGGACTTTTGACGAAGTTGAAACTATAGCCTTCACCGCCGAGTGTAGTGCCCTTTTGCAAAACAAGTCCCCTCCTCAGTTAAAAGATCCCGGTAGTTTTTCTATTACATGCACAATTGGTACCTATCAAATTGATAAAACTTTATGTGATTTAGGTGCTAGTGTAAGTGTCACTCCTTACTCTATTTGTGCTAAACTTAATATGTGACTCTTAAAATGTAATAGTGTCACTTTGCAAGTGGCGGATCATTCTATAAAACACCCTTTGGGAGTTTTGGAGGATGTTCCCGTCAAAGTTGGTAAATTCTTTATTCCGGTTGATTTTATTGTTCTAGACATGGCCGAAGATGACCAAATTCAATCATTTTGGGAAGACCCTTTTTACATACCGCAGGTGCGGTAATTGATGTCAAGAATGGTAAAATTACATTTGAAGTGGGTGACGATTAGGTCACCTATAATTTGAATAGTGCCATGAAGAGTCCAATGTTAAAAGAGTCTTACTTTTCTATTGATGTTTTGGATGTTGTTGACCTTGTTATAGATGACTCTATCTCTCGGTCTTTGGTTAAAGACCCATTAGAGGCACTCTTCCTATTAGAATCGTTTGCAGGTGATCATGAGATTTGGAATGAAGAGATGGATGCTTTGGCAAATGAATTGGATGGAGAAACGTTATCGTTGGAGGAGAGCTCACACTTTGTAGGTTTGGTTTCTACACCTCAAGACCTTGAGGTACAAAAACTTGAACTTAAACCCCTTCCTTCTAATTTAAAGTAAGCTTTTCTAGATGATGAGGAAATGTGTCCGGTAATTGTTGGTGCTAATTTGAGTGAGATTCAATTGTCTTTATTGCTTCATGTTTTAAAATCTCACAAGAAAGCTAATGGCTATAAACTAGATGATTTAAAGGGCATAAGCTCCGAGTTTTGCATGCATAGAATCCATCTAGAGGAAGATCATAAACCATGTTTCCAAGGTCAAAGACGACTAAATCCTAACATGCGAGAAGTGGTTAAGAAAGAAGTGATTAAATTGTTAGATGCGGGAATTATTTATGCAATTTCTGATTCCAAATGGGTGAGTCCGGTCCAAGTGGTTCCTAAGAAAGGAGGAACCACCGTAGTCAAAAATGATAAAAATGAACTTATTCCAACTAGGATTGTAACGGGTTGGAGAATGTGTATTGACTATAGGAGATTGAATTTGGCCACCAAGAAAGATCACTACCCTTTACCTTTTATTGACCAAATGTTGGAGCGGTTGGCGTGTCATAAGTATTTTTGCTATCTTGATGGATATTCCGGGTTCTTTCAAATACTCATTCACCCAGATGACCAAGAGAAGACCACGTTTACTTGTCTCTATGGTACCTTTGCTTACCGTAGAATGCCTTTTGGTCTTTGTAATGCCCCCGCCACTTTCCAACGTTGCATGATAAGCATTTTCTCCGACTTTATCGAGTCTATCATGGAAGTTTTTATGGATGATTTTAGTGTTTATGGTTCTTCATTTGATGTTTGTCTAAAGTGTTGAAGCGTTGTGAGGAGATTGACTTGGTATTAAATTGGGAAAAGTGCCACTTCATGGTCAATGAAGGGGTGGTACTTGGTCATATTGTCTCGGAAAGAGGAATTGAAGTGGATCGTGCTAAGGTCCAAGTTGTTGAGCAACTACCCCCACCGGTAAATTTCAAGGGAGTAAAGAGTTTCTTAGGCCATGCGGGTTTCTACCGCCGTTTTATTAAACATTTTTCTAAGATCGCCAAACCCCTTACGGAGCTTATTTTAAAATACGCTCCCTTTGTGTTTACTAATGATTGTCTTGAGTCTTTCACTAGGATCAAGAAGGCCGAAAATGTTGTTGCCGATCACTTATCCCGCTTGAGGTTTGATGATGAAGGTATTGATATACCTATTGATGATTCCTTCGCCGATGATGCTCTAATGATGTTGGAAGCCAATACTCCTTGGTATGCCGACATAGCCAACTTTCTAGTTGGAAAGGAATTGCCACCTTGCCTTTCATATCAACAAAGGAAGAAATTCCTACAAGATGCAAAGTTCTTCCTATAGGATGATCCATATCTATTCAAACATTGCTCCGATGGGCTTTTTCGGAGATGTATCCCACATTGGGATGTGAAAGGGGTGCTAGAAGGATGCCATTCTTCTCCTTATGGTGGTCACCATGGACCATCCAAGACCGTTGCAAAGATGTTGCAATCCGGTTTCTATTGGCCAACTATGTTCCAAGATGCCAAAGCTTTCTTTACGGCTTGCAATGCTTGCCAAAGAAAGGGTTCAATATCGAGGAGGCATGAGATGCCTTTAAATGGTATCTTGGAAGTGGAGGTATTCGATGTCTGGGGGATTGATTATCAAGGACCGTTTCCTTCCTCAAAAGGGAATCGGTATATTTTGGTTGTCGTTGATTATGTCTCTAAATGGGTTGAGGCAATCGCTACTCCAACAAACGATGCTCGTGATGTGGTTAAATTATTCAAGAAGATCATATTTCCGAGGTTTGGGGTCCCACGAGCGGTCATTAGTGACCGTGGTACTCACTTTGATGAGAAACAACTTGATACCTTATTGGAGAAATATGGGGTCTATCATAGAAGAGGCTTGGCTTATCATCCACAAACTAGTGGCCAAGTGGAGGTTTCTAACCGTGAGCTCAAATCCATTCTCGAGAAAGTTGTTGCCAAGTCACGAAAGGATTGGAGCATGAAGCTTGATGATACCTTTGTGGGCCTACTGTACCGCATATAAGACACCTATTGGTAGTTCACCGTATAGGTTGGTCTATGGAAAGGCGTGCCATCTCCCCGTTGAGATAGAACATAAAGCTTATTGGCCAATCAAGGAACTCAACATGGATTCCAAGTTGAGTGGTGAAAAGCGGACGTTACAATTCAATGCACTTGATGAGTTCCGTTTACAAGCTTATGAGAGCTCCCGTCTTTACAAAGAGATGTCATGATAAGAGGATTTTAAGGAAGGAGTTTCAAATCGGTGATAAGGTGTTGCTTTTTAATTCCCGCCTCAAGCTATTTCCGGGAAAATTACGATCGCGGTGGTCCGGTCCATATACCGTCACAAATGTCAACAAGTTTGGTTCCGTTGAAGTGATGACCACCAATGGCGAAAAATTCAAAGTCAATGGCCATCGTTTGAAGGTCTACCATGAGAATGCGATCGTTGGGATAATCGAGGGAGTTCGCATGGACGCTTAAACCGACTCGAGCTTCATACGTCGTGCGGGACATTAAACCATCGCTTTTTGGGAGGCAACCAAAGCTTTTATTTGCTTTCATTTTATTTTCTTTAGTTTCTTATTTTCCGTAATTTCTCGTTTTTTTTTAACTAGACTTGACGAGGTTTCTTTTTGATTTTTAGGAGAAAAATGAAGACACAAAGAGTCGATGGGGAAATTCACGCATCCCCAAGCACGGAAATCCGTTCGGGGAATTAATACTACAAAACACGGGAAAAAGTCAGGAACTTACAGGGGCGAAACTCCGATCGGGGTTCCCAGGCCCCGATCGGGGTTTCAATTTTCTATGCGTCTGATGTTTATTTGTTTTATACGACAATAAACTTCGAGCTATCCTCTTATTCCAACCCGACGGTATCTTCATCACCCTATCTTCTTCATTTTTTTTTTCACTTAAACTCAAAGGAAACATCAATTACTTCATTACTTTGCAAGAATCATTCTCTCATAACCATCATCAAGTAAGTTTTGCCATCATTTCTCTTTAATTTCATCCATTTCAATCAAGTTTATCAAACCCTAACTCAAATTGGGGGAAATTGATTTCGTGCTTCATTATGCTAAAAAATTGATTGTCTTGTGTTATATTAATATTTTTAGGATGAATTAGTTTACTAATTGGTCCTATTATTGTTATTTTGATGGATTTTAGTAGCCTTAGGATGAAATTTCGTCTTAAAATTTCATAAAAATTGCACCTAGAAAAACTCCTACCCAAGGTGCTCCCAAGAGAGGAAGAGGTGGTGCGGAATCCTCCCGAGCTGCGGAGGATGTTGACATGCCCGATGTACCGGAATGGCATGATGTTGATTATCCCTGAGTGATTTTCAACGATAAAAAAACAATGGGACAATTGGGTCCTCCTACGCTCCAAAGGTATAAAAATAACCAAGTTTATCAATCACGCTTCTTTGAAAAGAATCGGAATTGATAAACAAGTTAAGGCTTTATTTAAATATCTTGGTATGCTAGCTTGTTACAAAATGGATTATCTAACCTTTCCCGAACTCACACTTGAGTTTTTGAGTTCCATCGAGTTTCATAAATCAAAATGTGAAGGGTTTGTCCATTTTGTATCATTCCGGTTGTTTAATAATGATTATCGTATTGATTTGTCAGACTTTGCCAAAAATTTTGCTTTGAGATGTGAGGGCTTGTGTACCGAATCACCCAAGGGTTACCTACCTGACTTGACTTGGGCATCCATTTCTCACTACCCTTTCACCGGTTGGGACCATACCCCTCACCAATACATTCACTACCCCGAGATTCGCATTTGGCAAAGATTTATGGGATGGACTTTCTTTGGGAGGAATGAGCCTCACTCGGTGAGGAGTATAGAGATCGAAATTTTAGGTGCCTTTCTTAATGTAAACGGTGATGCCGAATGGGAGATGAATATTCCTTACAAATTTGTTAGCCACTTGACCAAACAATGTAATACAAAAAATAAGTCCATTGTTTTGGGTGGCTTGGTTACTAGAATTACCCATAGTGTTTGCCGTTTCAACCAAGATACCACCGATTTGATTCCTTTTGGGAGTCGGGAAAGGGGGGATGGACTTGATTATGACTATTTCCTATCTTGTAATTGGTTTCGAAGCTCTCACCCGGATATGATTTGGAGGATTGGTAATCAAGATTCTATTACACTACCGGGAGAGACGGGAGAGCTTCAACCATTGGTCCATACCAAACCCCGACGTGAGATCGAATTGCTCCTTTATTCAACCCATTTACCATTTTCCACTTAGAGGTGAGAGAGCTACCACCGTTGACCGTCGTGTGCGAGTTCCACCAACTCAAGCACGTCATTCCACATCTAGCGTTAGTGTGATGGATATGATGCGCGACCTTAGTCTTAGTGTTAATGCTATTCGTGATGACCAAAGGCTAGCATTGTATCCTATTTATGATCACTTTGCTAGGCAAGGGGTGATCCGACCCGAGGGACCGCACCCATCGTTTTATCATTATCCCTCAGATGGACTCCCTCCTCCTAACCATGATGCAGGTAAATCTAATCACTATGCTACCGGTCCGGATTTTTGTGGTTCGGATTATGGAGTTGAAGCATTTCAAGGAGGAGGCTATGGTGGCGGGTATGTTGGTGGCTATAGTAGCTATAGAGAGGGGCTTGGAAGTGGGAAAAATATTGGTGAATATGTTACTCCTCTTCAAAGTGATGAGCCTAGTGGTAGTGGTGATACTTCGGAAGGTGGTCGTGGTAAGAAGAAAGGTAGGAAGGGTTTCAACTTTTGGCCCTTTACTTGATTGATGCATGAAGGTATCCCCCGTATACATACTAGCTTGGGGGAGGCTAACTAGTCTATTAAGTTATTTTTGCTTTGCACTTTAGTTTTATTTTTCCCACTCCCCATTAAATATTAACCTCTTGTCTTTCCTGTTTTGTGCTTTGAACCGTTTTTACGGTTAGCTTGGGTGATTTACATGTTGGCACATTGAGAAAAATGTTGTGTTTAGCTTGGGGGGATTGCATTTGCATTTTAGTTAGTAGTTGCATGTAGTTAGGAAATTTATGAAACTTTGAAAATTTTGTCATAAATTTGTGCTTCACATGCTTTGCTTGCCTACTTTGGTCATGATTTACATAGTTGTACCCATTTGTATGCCCCAATTTTAGCTTAATAGCTAATGATTCTCTATTATTTGACGGGATAATTGCATTCATGGGGATGTCTTGACATAGTAGGTGGAAGATGGAATTTGAACCAAATAAGCTTGATCTTGACTTTTGGCAAGCCACAAATTGGTACGGTTGAGCCTCCTTAGACCGATGCATCCATATCCGGTCTCTCTTAGGTGAGTGTAGGTCTCCTTATGGTTTGTGCTACATCAAATACGCAGAAGTATGATTTTAATTTCATTTCTTTATAAGCATGCATTCATTTGTTAGCATTTTGGAGCCATTCACAAGATTAAATTGCCTTTTTGAACCCATTCACAAAAATCTATCTTTAACTACATATAAAAATTGCCTACCTTGTTGAGCTAGTAGCCTTGATTAATTGTGTTTGGGTGCTCATTTAGGATTTGTTCTATTTTGAAGTATTATTGTGAGCTTGGTCTTAATGCATTGAGATGAAAAAGAAAGAAAAATAATGAAGGAAATGAAAAAAAAAAAAAAAAAAAAAAAAAAAAGCATGAAATGAAAAAAAGAGAAGCATATTTTGTATGAAAAAAAAGAAGACGAAAAAAATTTAAGAAACTCTCATGTTTTATTCATATATTTTGGAGAGTCTTCTTGAAAATTGTATTGCAATTTTGGGATAGTTTTGGGATTGCGTATCCTTGCATATGGTTGTTGCTAGCTTGACTTAGCTCCACATACCATAAATCATTTGTTCCCCTTTCTTACCCATTTCTTATTAGCCTTCTTCTTACCTATGGCTTCCTTTTCATGCTTGCATTTGAATGTTTTTGGCTTGTAGTTTTGAAATTTTTACCATATTAGATTGCGGGCACACTCTCATGAGTCGAGGATAGGTGAGTGCTACTCACAAAAATATCCTTTCACATTAAAATGAGTTTGAGTGTATCTTGAGAGTCCATAAGTCAAAAGATCATGCAAGAGCCGAAAAGTTCATCTGAAGTCTTTCATGCTACACCGCCATGTAAATCTCATCCATGTTTTTGCATTATCCTTATGCCCATGTTGTATCGTGATTTGAGTCATTATGCTTGATAGTTTAAAATTAGATGTTGCAATTGTGGGGACTTCGTTGTTTTCCTCTCTTGTCTTGGTCTAATGTGCTTGCTTGAGGACAAGTAAGGGTTTAGCTTGGGGGATTTTGATATGTCTAGTTTTTATATAATTTTACTCCCTAATTTAGCTCGATTTTACATGATTATTATACTTTGTTTAGTACATATATGAGCTAATTACGTGTTCGAGGTGCATTGCTCGTTTCTGCTATGTTTTGTAGGAATCTAAGCATTTAGAGGCTTTTTCCTAACACAATTAGCAAGAACCAAAGTCCAACAAGCTAGAGGAAGCAAAATGGACCTTGGAAGCTTAGAATGGAGAATGACAAGCCAAGCATGAAGATTTGTGAAATGGATTCAAATGCAAATGAGAAACCAAAAATGAAGCTCAATGCAAGGTGTCCACAACTCAACATAGGATGCTCCTTTGGATGCTCAAGGAATCCCAAAACTATGCAATTAACCGGAGAATTAAGGTCCTTAAAGGCATAGCTTAGGATTCCTTAAGCATTAAATGGAGCAATTAAGCAAATATAGCCAGGTTACTGAAACCCCTATCGGGGTTCCCATTCCCCGATCGGGGTTTGGTCTCTGTCAATACAAGCGTTTCAAGTCCCTCTCCCTATATAAAGGAGAGGGACTTCGACACTTATGGTATCTTTCTCACACATCTTACACATCCTTTTTCATAGCTTTTCTCATATCTTTTCATCATATTTCTCTTATCTTAAGCACACAAGTTTCTCTTAGTTTCATATTTAGTTAAACATTTAGTTATTACTTTTTTCAAACACTTGGTTACATTTTTTCAATCTTTCCATTCAAGCATTTGAGTTATTTGTTCTTCATTTCCGAGTTATATTTCTCTATTGCGGTAATCCTAATTCAAGTTTTATATTAGTATTCACTTCCGTCATTTACCTTACAAATCATTTAGTTAATCGTAACATTAGTTAATCATAGTTTCATTGTTATCTACATTTGAATTGTTAGTTTTCATTCACTTAGTGTAGCAGATTTTATTAAAAAATTGTTTTCCTTTATAACTTGATATTCATCATGCTTATTATATCAAATATTATTAGTCTAATTATCAACATGAGTGAGTAGTTTCATTTGTCTAGTGATTAATAAAGCCATGCATAATTAGTAAGTTGTAAATGTTAAAATAAGGATGAATTTATATTGGTAAATTGTTTCTATCATATGCTTGTATTGTTTTGTTAATCTTTGCTATTTGGCCAATTGCATTGATTAAATTTGTTAATTCATTCTATAAGTCGAGAGGCACGGAATCGGATTAGACTAAGCATGTGTAGTAGAACGACTCTAGTCATAACGAAAGTTTTCTAGGACTCGACCTAAGGTTGACACTAATATCGAGAGATGGGTGTCTTTAGCCTAAACAATTAACAATATTAAGAATTCCTATGTTTAACATGAGCATTTACGTATTTGTATGAGTGACCCGACTCCCCTAGACTCTTTTAATATTATTTGATTTGCATCATAGTTAGCTAAACATCAAAACTAAACCAACCGTTAAACCGACTTTGATAGTAGTCCATTCATAGCATTTCATAACGAAATTCCCGTCTGCTTGTGTTCGACCCCTCGTACTACATTTATTTGTGTCTAGGGAAATTTATCTTTGCATAGGTGTGCGATAGCCTATCAGTAAACATGACTGAGAGAGAATTTAGTTACTCTCGACTGATTTGTTGACCCCCATTCTTAGGTTGAATTGGATGTTGCTTGTCTAGATGTATACTAAGGCTGGAGATAGAGCTGGCCAACATTGCGGGTTGGCCCGACCCACACTGTCCCGGCCCGCCCAACCGGGCTTCATCTTCTGTGACAACCCTCGCGAATGCGGAAATAAAACATACAAGCATGTGATTTAATTAGCGGAAATACAGTATTTTAAAAACCTTTATACATGCAAGATAGTAAAAACGAGGAGTGTCAAATATTACAAACCGAATACAAAATACTACAACAAGAGACGTAGTCTCTCCAAATGTTGTCAAAGTAAAAGTGATTAGCAAACAAGCTAAATAACGTCTAGATGTGTTTCATCCAGGGACAACGCCCGCTAGCTCACACCCGAACCCAAAATACCAATCAAAAAGCCATCCATGCAAGCAACCTGTTCATCCATGAAAAACATGAACGCCACAATCAGTGGGGAGTAACTCCGGGTTCTCCCAGCCATATCACATTAAACGTACATAAAAGGAAATACAAAGGTAGAAGCATGCATATATAGATATACATGTGAAATACGATAAGGATAGATAGGCAATTCAATATATAATGATAAGAGCATATGTAATACAAATCCGAATCCATCATGTTATAAAAAGACTCGGGGAAGACACTCTTAGGCAACCGAATACGCTCACTAGGGCTTGCATCTCACCGTTAGCGGTATAAGTTTGATAAGATTGAGACTCGACAAACAAACCATGCCAAGTCATGGTATGACCATGAATACTCAATCATGTAATCACCCATCCACACATAACAATACAATGACGACCTCTCTCACGGTAAATGAAACGCACTAGCACCGTGTACATGGCAATTATGATTAAAAGGCATCCACGAGATAAGACATA